>APFE030946587.1:45396-86190 GCA_000404065.3 Pinus taeda | reverse complement strand
CCTCTCATTTACTTATCTTTTTATAAATTTACCATACCTCTTTTATAAATATGGTATTTGGGCCTTTGGCCCATAAGATTCACTTAAATAAAACCTATTCTTGAAAATGGGCGAATGGATTCACTTAAATAAAACCTATTCTGAAAATGGGTGAATAGAAAGTTGTAACTCCTAATTTCAAGGGCTAAATTTACCTTTTTTACCCTCTCTCCCTTAAAATAAGGTGGGATATTTGAGGTGATTTGTAAAAATGTACTATGATACAAAATATTCGCCCACTAAAAATTTAAAACCCCTTAATTTCACCAAAGGGCGAACATTCGCCCTTAAAATTATCCTTGCAATACATCAACAAGTAGCTGTTATAAACACTGTTGAAAATTGAAAAATAATTTAGGGCCTGACTGCCCTCGGATATGCCCTATCAATATAGGGCCGATGATAGTACTGGTAGTGATCATCTCCAATCTGCTCCTGTATTAACCATAGTCCTCTAGGATGTGCCACAACCTCCTTGGAAAGTTGGTCAGCAACCATGTTACGTTCCCTGTAAATATGTTGACATGAAACATAATTAAAATGTGCTTTTAATATCATGATTTCATCCAGTATGTTCTTGAGAGTTTGCACATGAAAAGTAGAAATTCTATTGAACCAATTGATGATGCTTTTTGAGTCACCAAAAATCTATAAATGACTGCATGCATAGGCCAGTACAAAGTGTAGAATATGTTTGAGAGAGATCAATTCTGCAAAATTGTTTGTTCCCAAGCCTAACCCCATTTGTATTTTGTAATGGTGGTTTTTAGTTTTATGAAGTACGATTCTCCTGTGCTTGTGCCACACCATCAAAGTAGGCCCAGGAGTATATCGACCAATAGTTTCAGGTAAGACAACACGACCTACATGTGCATTATCATCTTAAGGTATTTCATGATATGCTACAATGATTTTTGTAATGGTGGATGTCCATCGAGCCAATTTGTCTGTGAAAATGATCCCATTCCTTGTCAACCAAATAGACCAACAAATGAGGAGTGGTAGACAGTGCACTTTAGTGTTTTGGTTTGTAGCTCACCAAAAGTCCCAAGCATATGATACACTTTGTCCATGATATCTGATAGTAAGAGCCAGCACATCCAAGACTTGATTCCAAAGATTATTTATTGTCGGGAAGGTTAGGAATAGATGGTTGTTAGATACCTCTTCCTGCTGATAAAGCACACACTAGGTAGGGTCAAAGAAAGATCACTACATTAAGTTGCAACCAGTAGGTGCCTTATTTCAAATAATATTCCACATGAAGAGCTTCATTCTCAGAGGCGCTTTGAACTTCCATATCTTTCCCCACCAATCCATGAGAACAAGCGATCTGTGCCTAATGTGAATAATAGGATAGATTGCCTTTGGGAAGTATGTGGCGTGTTTAGTAGGGGTCCAAAGGAGTTCATAAACCCCCTATTTTATACAGACATGAAATTCATTAAGGGCTGCAATATAACCCTCCCAGTCATGCTGCCAATGTGTGGGGATGTCTAAATGATCTGCTGAGAACCATGCTTGATTAAAGATAGAGCTATTCTCCATATCTACAACATGAGAAATTACAATAATATTCCTATATTTGAGAAATTTCATAAAGTCTGGGGGAAATCGAAACATATTCCCACAACCTAACTAGGGATCTAAGGCAATACGAACAGATGAGCCATCATTAATTCTCCATGCTAATCCATTTTCGGTAGTAGGAAAAGTGTGTAGGATCGCTCACCAAACCATTGAAATCCCAGATCTCTGCCAAGTGGTAATACATATCCAATACATAAGCTGATGAGGCCAAATATATTTATAAAATATAACCTCAGTCTAGAGACTATGAGAGATGAGGATATTCCAACCCATATTAGTAGCAAGTGCATGTGCAAAGGAGGATAAGTCCTTTAGTCCCCAACCACCCCATTTATTTGGTATAGAAATATGTTCCCATCCCACCCATGCAAAGGGTTTACCCTCATAGCCATTCCAAAGGAATCTGCAGCAAATCCTTTGAATCCGGGAAATGACTCCTTTAGGAATCCAAGCCAACAACATCCAGTAAATAGGAGTAGCTTCCAAGAAAGATTTAATAAGCACTAACCGTCCTGCCCTGGAGAGGAATCTCTGGTTCCAATTGTGTAATCGTTTTTCGATCTTGACCACAAGCCAAATCTAGTCAGCAATTTTGTAGTAATGTGGCTTGATCTAGAAGCCCAGGTATTTGAGCCCATCCTCCAGGTGATGGCTTTGAAAAGGAAATTTTTACAGTGCAGCCCAAGCCTCACGGGGAGTACATTTAGATAGATTAATTGCATATTTCAAATGGTTTGCTTCCATACATGTGACCTTTGTGAAGAGTAGAAGGATATCAAAAAAGGTGGTAGTATCTCGGATACCCCCATCATGGAAGATGTTATTGCTATGTTATATATATTATTATGTAATATACATTATTATGTTATATTGTTATATTATTGTTATTATTATGTATTGTTATGCTGTTTAATGAACTATTAGCAAATTCTAACCTTGCCATTAGATCTATATGTATTTTAGCTTTATAAAATTGGCTAATATACTTAAGGAATCATATTTATAACCAGTCTAATTGTTCTTTACCATTCAAACTTAATTCTAATTAGTTCACATTTAAAATTATTTATCACAAGATGGTAATTAAATGTTAAATTAGCATATATACAAAATTCTATTGTTGATAAATGCATTCCATAATAAAATAAAAAAATTCTCCAAACATTTCGAATTTGTTGTCTAATGGTTCAATTCATAGACATTAAGAAAAAACTACATCTTGAATATAATACAATGTTATTTAAAAAAAGAAACCACATAAATTCTTCAAGAAAATAAACCATAAAAATAGTTAATGCATGTCCAAAGACGAAACTATATGAAGTCAAAATCGTCCAACAATCAATTCTTTCAAAAATGGCAGCACACGATAATGAACATATATGTAACAAAACCTTGAGACCAAAACTAGAAAATAATGACACCTCATGCCCAACGCACATAATAGTACAGTGTACCCAAATTAATAAAGCCTAGCCAAGATACATAATGAATTAATCATAAAAGAATATGTTGCCTGCATACAAATATAAAAAAACACATATCATTTGTAGGTGCAAGACACAATGTTATTGCCTTCAAATGAGTATAAGAACCATAAAATAATATCATGCTTGCTTACAAATAAAAAAAATCATATTAGTACTGGTATAAGCTACATTGTACAACAATATAAAAAATAATATTTAAGTACTACTACAAGTTGCATGGTAAACAATAGTAAGAAATAAAATATAATGTAAGGAGTGGGGATGCTGATGTAGTTCAGCAGTCAATTTTTTTTTGTCTAGGAAACATGTATTCCATTGTAACCATCAAAGTCAACAACAACCATTATTTGAGGCAAACACTATAATCACACCCCAAAGATTGGATAAAAATGTGTTAAAAAATATACTCATATACAAATGAGTACAAGTACATGCCAACTTAATATATAAAAGAGTAGTGAAATATTTAGAATCTAGTTAGATCAAATTTGATTTTACTAGTAAATTTATTACAAGTAAATTTCAGAAAAGGCACAACTATTAAATTCTTGTAATGCCCCTCTCCATGGTGTTGCAATGGAGAAAAAGTGTTTGATATACAACTTCCACTTGTTGAGGGAGGGTGTGTCCAAAATTTTTACAGCTTGTTAAATACCAACCATACAAGCATCATTAACATCTGCGTGGAAGTATTTCACAACATTTATAAGGATTATACTTACTATCTTACAAATAGACTTAACCTCAATACAGTTACTATTGCAGATTTGATGTCTAGGAAAGGATAATCACTAGTACTATAGAATGTGTTAAGAGTATAAGTAGATTTAATATGGTTATATGCCCTGTGGTGAATTAACATGCACAACACGTCATTAAAAATTCAAACAGGGTAATACATTGATAAAATGTGAGCAGGTGGCAAGTCTGAGCTACCTACTAGAAGCCCTTGAATACAAACTATGGTATATTGATTTAGATGAATATTCCTTTGTTGTGTATGAAAGCATGCTAAATACTTTTGCAAACACCATTCCAAAATGGTAGAAACAACAACTTAATGAGTATTTAGTATTGTAACTTGAAGTGAGGAACCTAAAAGTCCTTAAGTCAATATCACCTATGGGTACTACTACCTAGGAGGTTTGTAAATGTAATTTTTTGACCCATAAATAATTCCTTGTGAGAGTTAATACTGGTAGCATAGATGTAAACATATGATGAGGTTAGAAACTTAATATGACCATAAGATGCAACAATAATAAATAGCACAAGTAGGTGACAAACTATCAATGGACATCAATTATTATATAATATATTATAATATATATATAATATATATATATAAATAATTATATATATATATAATTATATATATATATATATTATATATATATATATTATATATACCATACATTAGTTTATGCTGGCTACAGGAAAGTGACAATATAACCTAAACAAAATTGCACTAAAAAATATTGTCTTGTTTATGTTTTTCTATGTGTAGTTATCTTCCTTTCAGCTACCACTTGCACATTGAAAAAGAATATTCAAAAACCATGAAAAAAATGATAGCAGGAGCATTGAAAAGGAATGGTTAACTTGACTTGAACACAAGAAGTCACACCTAAGAAAGGAGAAAGAGAACAAAAGAAGGGGAGAGCACATTCAAGGGGAAGAAGAGCATATCACTGAAGTGACTAGCAAGCACAATAGATTTTACATTGTTGTAGTAGTTTCTTTTCCATGCACATGGCATATATCTTTAGATTTGTGGCGATACTTCATCTTTGGTGATTCCTAGAGTGTATTTAGTGATCAAAGAATAGGAAGAGAAAACTGTTGTTTAGAACAAGAAGAAAAGAGGAGACCATATTTTTCTACCACGCTAGTATATTTTTCTTTTCTTACACTGGCACTAGACTTTAGATCTAGGATATTTGATAATCGTATAGCTTCTGGTTAAAAATAGAATGCAAAGGTCACCTTGTAAAATTTGATAAAAGGAATAAAAAGCTAATTCAAAGGAGAAATCCCCATGTATGTGTTTTATTTCTCCCTTTTTAGGTAGTGTAGAAATTTAATTATCTACTATTGAATACAATTTTGTTTTCGAGTTATATAATAAAAGAACATTAGGATGCAATCAGTTAAGGTTGGAAAGTTTACAACTATTGTGTTTATGCTCATTTTGTAACAACGTTTAAAGTTTAATCTTAATCAGTTATTTAGAAAAAAACATACTTTTAACATCAAGAAAAGAGAATTTGCATATCATAAGTTTCACTACAAACACAAGTCCCAAGTGACCATAAAAACTAGTCTAGCATTTTAGACCAAGAGAGATCTTTGAGGATATGATACATACATAATATATGGAATATATTAGTTTTTCAATAGTCATTACAACTCCCACTCTTAAAGGCCATTAAATCTTGTAAAGTTCAAGTTTGGTTGCTTTGTCGTTGTTCATAATAACAAGACCCAATGGTGACCTGAAGAATGTACAGTCATAACTTGATGCTTAAACTACCCATGATATGATGCCAATCATATAAGTGTAAGATGTTTCGATACAATGTGGTATAACAAATATGAGATATATTATTCACTGCACCTAATACATAATAAGGGAGCCATGAAATCTGTACAATAATGAATCTATGATCCATGTGAAGGAAAAAATATGAAATATATGAAATCTAGACTTCGCTTTAGTTAAAAGAAAAGAAAACTAGTCTAACATTTTATCCCAAGAAAGATATTGAGGATGTGATACTATTGATAACACTGGAAATACATCAACCAAGGGGTTCTCCCAATTGAAAATTCCCAATCATACTTCACATTTCTTGGTGTGGGAGCCCTTCTAGAAATAAGTCCCAACTACCATATGTTCTTAGAGATTTTCCTTGGATACAATGGTTAGCATAAGTGACTAATGTACATGTAGTTTTGGATGAACAAGTGAGTATGCCTTGTGGAATGTTCAATTGCACAATGTATTGAGGTTCTTCTACCAGAGGAGAAATAAAAGTGAGCCTTTAAAAGAGGAGTAATAGTACTGATCTAATAAAGACACACAAGCATATATATGAATGAACCATTGATCAACTAATGAAATAATACACATAGAAACAACGATTGTTAAAACACATACAACACACCTTCAACAAGATAAGCACCAAAGCCATCAAAATAGTTCAATTTCCTTAGTATAGATGAAAACAACATATATCACAAACATTCAAAGAGTAATATTACAATATTTACGAAATACACATGAAAGTGTGATGGCTCAACGAGCTTCGAAATTAAGTAGAATTTCCAAGATATATCAATATAGTGAACACCACTAGCTCCAATAGTGGAGCATTAGAGCAACCACTTACTCCTCCAAAAATATTTTTTTTCCTCTCTAATTCATAGTAGGAATAGCCAATATGAAAAATTCCTTTGCATGGCCATGAGGGTGTATATATAACAAATGGGGTGACCATTCACCTCCGTTGTGACTCTTGGACTACCCTCATGATTATTTTACTTCTCTATGACTCTTTTACTCCATGACTTTTCACATTCTATGGATGACTCTTGGACTTCCACTTTACACTACATTTCTCCAAAATTGAATTTACATAACCCACAAATGATGTGGAAAGTGATGAAATATGACATGACATGACATGACACTGATGACATGGATTGCATGATGACATGACAATGTCAAGCCATTCTTTGCTGTTGATTTCTTTGTGTCTTCCTAAAAGATGGAACATTCTCTTCATATTCCTCCTCTATAAGTCTTGAAGGTAGGGGATTCTTCAATGTAATCCTGATCTCCAACTGCTATCGCAATCTAGTGTCCCTTTGTTTTCCTTTATTGATCAACTTATTTTCACAACTTCAAAGGTGTTTGTAGGGTCTCATTATTCATCTCCTTCATAATAATCCTATCATAACATGATAAAATACCTGCAACTGAAATTCACTCATGAAAAGAAGACATTAGTTTGATAAACCCATAGTCTAACTTTCTTCATGGCAACTGATGATTGAATTGAAACCAGGTGATAGGTTGGGAACCAGGATCAGGGATTGTACAGTTGTGTAACTTAGGAGGTTAGGGGCCAGGACTAAGCCTTGAGACTTCATAGTGTGTAGTTCAGGCAGGCCACAACTAAATATATGTGCAATTAAGGAGTTCAAGGGGTCAGACTAAAGGCTTGAGGTTTGAGGATTCCCACCACGTAGTTCTGGAGGGAAAGAGACCTAGGGATTGCGTAGTTGCACAATTCAGGGGATCAAGTTAGAGGCTTGTTGCTTGAGACAATGCAATATGCAGAGGAGGCTAAGTGAAGGTAGAGACTTTGCAGTTCTGGAGCTCAAGGGTTCGAACTAAGAACTGAAATTGCGTAGTGCAGAATTATGGAAGGAAGGGATTGTGGATTTCATAGTGCCAAGAGGCAAGGTTGAATCTTGAGGACTAAGACTATGAAGTGCGCAGTTCAAGAAGGGTGAGTGAAGCCAACATTGCTTGAGCAGCAGATTCTCTGGATTTGGCTAAGTGTGGGATCAACGAGGTTAAAGTGAACAATGAAATAAATTAAGCATAATCACACACTTAGAACAATTGATAGAACAACATTGATCACACACAACCTTAATGTGATGACATTGTGGCAACTTTCCCCAAGTGTGACACTAAAGGTACATTTTGGGACGACAATGAAGAAACTTGTGTGAAAGTGATTGAAACTTTAGGAATGAGTGCGATACATGTCTACATGGTAAGAATGTCTCATTAACACCAAGGTTATCCATTGAAACAAACCAAAACTACATATATGCGATGTGTGATGCTTTCCATGCTAAAAGACGACACTTTTCTTTTCTTCTAAATAGGACAACAATACTTAGAGACAAAACATGTGATGACTCTTTATACTTGTGACAAAAACATGCACACTTAAAGTAGGCTCCAAAATTTGGATGTACGCCAAAGCTTTGGAGGGAGTTGTAGCAACGACAACACTTGGCAACACACTAGTGGAATCCTAGCTTCTTTGCCTTGGTTGAATCTTTTGTGCAGGGTATAGTTCCCTAGGGAGTATTGATTTATTGCTTAGATTACTATGGTCTCACCACTTACCTCTTGTATACACATATTCCCCTTCATACTTTTCTTGGTTGAACACGATCATGAAACTAACCATATCACAATGTTTCGAATTGGGAGGAGGGTAATGTTATTCACTAACTTTATATTTTAGAGAATATTTTTTCATCTCTATTATTGCTCCATTGTTAGCAGGCTTGGAAAGTAATCCAACAGATTCACTTCAGGAACATAAACATTTCTCCACTGCCAACAAGCTTGGACAATACCTCGGTAGAGTTGCTTGCTTGACCTCCTTGCATAGGAAACCTTTCTCTTCTTTCACCCTTTATTTATTTATTTTAATATGATTGTGCATGAACACTTATTTATTTCATAGGGAAAAAGAGGGATCTTGACTTAGAGAGATAAGAATAGGCTTTTCCTTTAGAGAATCATATATATCCTTTGATATTAGTTTGCTCCTAAATATTTTCCTCTCGTCCTCTACTTGATTGGATTAGTGTGGAAAACACTAAAACATAAAGAACAAAGTGTAGACATGAGGCTTCTAGCATAAACACAGATATCATGGTTTTACACAAATATTTCCTTACGCAATGATCATATTTTTCATTAGAACATCATTGACGAAAAGGTGTAAGCAAGATGAAGAAGAAGGACTAAAGGTTAGCCAAATGTTATGGTGTCACAAGGTTCTTCTCTATATTTCCATATTGTCTATCAAGTCGAAGGGAACATCCTTCATGCCAAGTCTTATTAAACAAAACATGAAAGGAGAGACAAGACACAACAAGAAAAAAAATCAAAAGGGAAAAGAAAATGGATGCTAAGCCAAAAACAAGATGTGAGACAAAAGTAAGAAAACACAAGAACAAATAGAGATAGCGAGTGTAGGGTGGGTGCATACAAGGAGACTAGTTTGCAACTATACCTACTCTTAACCTAACTAACTAGATGGTCAGGGTCAAGTGTAATGAAATTTCCAATGTATCCACCATAACATCTCTCAAACTTCATACACAAAGATACAAACAATTAAAACCAATATAAAATAATGTGCAATAGAAAATATAAGAGCTTGAATAATTAGCAAAACTAATTGAATGTCTTTCCTATCAACATAAATATATGTCATTGCCACTATTTCTAACCAGCTCGCGTTCTTACCTTTTCGATGAAAAACATAGTTAAATAAACCACAGAGTCTTCTTGTGAATGTATCTTCATCTATACTATCCACCTTTGAAAGCATGAGAAAAAAATGAAACTTGTTATTTGTGATGAAGCTTGCTAGGTAAGATTACTCTAATCATTCAATGATTGGATCATAAAATTTGAAACAATCCTCTTGAGAACCCTAAAATCTTTGAAAAGATGAATTTTCCATTAAATGTATGAGATCAAGATGAGAATCCTGTGAGGGAAAATGAATCTGATCATGTTCAAAGGGCGTGCCAAGATAGTGATGGTTTGACATGATGATCAATGAGAGATGAAGTTCCTCAAATGCTTAACAAGTATATGAATAATTAGATGATAAACCATAAATATCAAAGGATATATGACAAATTTCATTGGATGGGTTGGTAAGAAAATTATAAGCTAAATGACAATCATCAGGATCATAATTATGATCAAAAGGACCGATAAAAGCATAAGATTATCGATTATAAGACAATAAGGACATGTTAGTCTAAAAAGTTTCGCAAATGGTCTGAATAATAGAATAATTTTCCTCATGTGATGAATGTAACAAACCATTTTATTGTAGTTGTTTAAATATTGCACTAGCATCATAATTGTTGAAAGAAGTGAAAAGGAATGCCAATATAGCAAACACATGAAACCAATCAGGATACATTAAGTGAAGAGGAAATTTATTCACCAAATAACTCATGCATTCACTAGCACTCAAGAGGATTTTAGGTGCGATGGAGAAAAATATTAGCCGTTTAACATTCACAAGAAAATCTAGGAGTTAACTATTCTGAAAAGTATCAGATATATGATTCCTTCGGCTAAAGATAATATTTGAAATGATCAACTTCACTATTCCATGTTCCCATGAGAGACGCACACTCCAAACTTGAGTTAAGTACAAGATCCTTGCATGGATATGAATAATTTGAAATAGAATCTCTAATCTAATCAGAAACCAAATATTGAAAGTTCAAAAGACTATATACGAAATGCTAAACATGTTTCAAGAATGAATTTAGATCGAGTGAAACCATGCAAAAAAAGGAATTTTACAAGAAGAACTGGATTTGACTTAGTTTAGGGACCTTACCAAAGTCGCGAGATCCTAAGACAACCATCAATGGAAGTTGAAGTGCTTTAACTTCCTCACAAGTACTCAAACTTTCAAGGATTGTAAAATCACATTTTGAAGATTGAATTAGAACATGCATGGTGTACGGATAACTACTACCAATAATTTAAATAGGACCACCACTAACCAGATGGCAGCCATCTATGTCACTGAATTTATTATATTTTACAACTTTAACAACCATATTACTCAAATTGAAATATTCTTTCGATCGCACATGTAGAGATGTATGAATTGAAGAAATTTCATGAGCAAGCTGATTTGAAGAGTTGTCCTCATGAAAAACTAAAAATGACAAGGAGTAGAGTGGATACTTAATGATTTGATTGTTTCTTTTTTCATCTTGGCTAACCTCACTACCTTTTTTCAATTGAGAAGTTAACTCATTAGATGAAGAAATTGAAGATAATTGGGTATCTTCATCACACGTAGATGCATAAAAAATGTAGAAAAACCTGTAGATTCACAAGCTCATGCAATCTACTAAAACAAGAGACAAGAATCTACTTCTACTCTTTACAATGGAAGCCCATAAACATCGAGAAAACAATAATAAATAGAGGAAGAGAATCCAAGGCACATAACACAATAAAAATCCGGGGAAATCCACATCTCAAAACCCCACTCTCTATTTTGTATTAATTCAGAAATTCAAGATGAAATTACAATGCTTTTTCTCTCTAGAACAATCCCAACACTCAACAAATTCAATCTCCAACTCATAATAAATCTCAAGGCCAAAGCTTAGCCTCTTCACAAGCTCTCCAAGTCTCTATTCCAATGTGTAATTCCTATGAAGGATAACTTGTATTTAAAGGGAATAAAGCCTCTAAAAATAATGCAATCCCTCAAGGATTACTTCCTGATTGTATGCACTATCAGTGCAACTCAGAAAAATCTAAAACATATAGTACACTGTCCTTGCACTCTAGTCTCAACTGGGTCTTTCTCAGAATCAACATGCATGGGTTTCTGATGGTGGAATATTTGGTTAACTAGAGTAGCACTAATTAGGTCACTAGTGTCCCAACTGACTGTTTACTCACTATTAGTTCCTGAAACTGATTGGAACTAATTTAACTGGACTTAGCTCAATAAATTGAGTTAAGTAATTACAACTCATTCATAACTCATCCTGAATTCTTGTAAGTTAGGGAGAACATATACATGTCTTCTAAAATACTTCCAATTCGAATTTCCTAAATTAATTAAGTTAATTAAACTTAATTAATTATTTTCAAATTTCTATGAGAAAAGAATTCTATTTTAATTCACAATTCAATTCAAGGACTAATTAAACTAGAATTTCTTATTTCCATTTCTCAACACTCCCTCTCAACAAGAAAGGGATTATCCACTACCCCAATCTTGTCTTTATGAAACTCGAATTTACATCTTGGCAATGCCATTGTCAAGATGTTAGCATCTTGCTCCTCCGTGGGAATGTAATCTAACAACATGATTCGCCTCAATACGTAATCTCTAAGATGATGATATTGGATATCTATATGCTTGGACTGATCATGAAAACTGGATTTTTCGGAGAGTTTGATACAACTCTGATTATCACAATAAATCATTGTCGGATCCATCTGCTAACCAAAAAAACCAACCAAGATCTTCCTCATCTAGATAGCCTCACATGCTGCTTGAATTGCAACCATGTACTTTTCCTTTTCAAAATTGAGTGCAACCGATCTCTTTTTCCTGTTATACCAAGAAACTGCAGTTGACACAATACTGGATATCCTTCCTGATGTGCTCTTTTTTTTGAATGGACTCCCTGCCCAATATACATCGGTGAAGCCTTGAAGCTTCACTCCCTCTGTTCGTCTGTACCATAACCCAAACTGAGTAGTGCCTTTGAGGTATCTCAATATATGATTTTCCGCTTTCCAATACAGTTTGGTAGGCCTAACCATCGCTTGACTAAGCTGGTTAATTGCATAACACATATTTGGTCATGTGTTTACCAAATACACGAGTGAACCCACATGGTGCCTGTAAACAATAGCTTCCACTACTTCTCCTGAAGTAGCATCCTCCTTCCTCCAGTTACCGGCTAGAGGAGTCTCCATGGGTTTACTGGTCTCCATGTGAAATTTCTTGAGTATCTCATTGGCATACTTGCCTTGAGAAACAAATAACTCCCCATCTCCCTACCATACCTCCATACTAAGAAAGTAATGCATAAGCCCCATGTCCTTCATTGCAAAATCTCTTGCAAGGTTCTCCTTGCAAGATTTGATGAGTTTCTCATCATCTGTCAGCATGAGATCATTTACATAAAGTATAATGATCAAAATCTTACCTTCCACCACTATGTGATACAACTTCGCATCTACTTCACTCTTCGTGAAGCCCAACCCAGTGAAGTAGCTATCTATCCTAGTGTACCAAGCACGGGGTTCTTGCTTCAGCCCATACAATGCTCTCTTGAGTCGGCACATATGTGACTCAAAGTCCAAGGTTTCAAAACCTTCGGGCTGCTTTATGAAAACCTCTTCCTCAATCATGGCATTGAGGAAGGCAGTCTTCACATCCATATTATGGATATTCTAACCCATATGTGCAGATGGTGCCAAAATAGATCTGATAGATGAGTACCTTGCAAGAGTAGCAAAGGTCTCATCATAGTCAATCCGCTCTACTTGTGAAAAGTCACAGGCCAAAAATTTGGCCTTCTGTTTCTCCACACTACCATCTGTAGCTTTCTTTACCTTGTAAAGCCAACGGGAGCTCACAACTGACTTGTTCTCTGGTCTCAGGACCACATCCCTAACACTATTTCAAACTATGGAGTCATACTCCTCCACCATTGCATGAACCCAAATTGACTGCTGCACTGCTTCCTGAAAGGAAGATGGCTCTGTCACAACACATGCACCCATAAGTACCATGTATCCATTGTACCTCTTTGGGGACCTCCTCTATCTACAATGAGAAGAGGGTGCTCCCACATTCTCCTGTGCATCACACAACAATCTGTCAACCTATCTAGTGAAATTTCTTCCCTCTCTGGAAGACTCTGCCTAAATGGATGTCTCCACTTTCGGAACCTCTACATGTGGTTGCTCCACATCAATCTGAGGCTCCTCAACCTTAGGAACTAAAATTTCCTCCTCTGCATGTAGCTCAACCTCCCTCTCAAGGGATACTTGCATGGCCTTTTCTTCATCAAACTTGACATCCTTGTGAACCACTGTCATCCAACAAGTTTGCATGTACACCCAATAGTTGTGGGGAGTATTAGTGTACCCCACAAAGATCCTCAACTCTGATGTTGGCTCAAGCTTCTTTTATGCATCTTTGGTCACATGGCAATAAATTGATGACCCAAAAATCCTGAAGTAAACAACATCTAGCCTCTTACCGGAATAAGCTTCCTCTAGTATTTTACTCTCAAGAATTCGATGTGGACTACGGTTCTAAACATAAATTGCTGTGTTCATGCCTCAACCTACAATTGTAGTGATAGGCCCTGATCATGCAACATCACCCTTTATGCCCCTACTATGCTCATGTTCTTCCTCTCAGAAACCCCATTTTGTTGAGGGTTATGAGGTGCTGTCAACTCTCGTTTAATCCCTTCCACTACACATAAGTTCTTAAACTCATTGGAGACATCTTCTCCACCATTATCACTCCATAGAGCTTTAACCTTCTTGCTTAACTCTTTCTCGACCAATGCTTTGAATTCACAAAACTTTTTGAATGTCTGTTCCTTTCTCTGCATGGAAACTATCCAACATTTACGATAATATTCATCTACTAATATAACATAATACCTATGTTTGGCAGTGGATATTGTTGAGAAAGGTCCACACACATCTGAATGGACTCTGCTCGACTGTCTCTATCTCCAAAGGAAGACTTGGTGTATTTTCCCAAAATACAACCCTTGCATGTATCAACTTCCTCAAGCATACCTTTGGGAAGACCGGTAGAGATTTTCTACAATATATTCAAAGCCCCATGATGCAAGTGGCCTAATTGCCTATGCCACAACTCGTTAACATCTTGGCTCAACATCTTTTCCACTTTTGAACTCAAAGAAACACAAACCTCTACCTTTATCTTATAGAGATTCTGAACTTGAATCCCTATATTCTTTACTTGACCCATGGCTATGTGTCGAAGGAATGCCTTTCCTTTCAAAAAGATCACATCATAGCCTCTATCCTAAAGCATGACAACAAATACCAAGTTCTTTGTCAGTCCGGGTACATGCATAACATTTTTCAAGGTGAGTGGAGCCCTATGCTCCCTATGAAAGGTTATAGTGCCAATATTGGTAACACTATGCTTACCATCATCACCCATATCGATCTGCATCTTGAGATCTTTCCCCTCTAGTTCACTAAATAACTCTTTGTCGCCAATCATGTGGAAATAAGCTCCAATCTAAGTACTAGACACTTCCCATCATTGAAGACACCATGCATTCAATGAGGGAAAAGTCCAATTCGAATTGGGAGGCCAAAGCCTCACCTACCGCTCCTCATGAGTAATTATCCTTGGACTTCTTCAATGGACAATTTGTAACAAAGTGGCCCATCTTGTGACAATGAAATCATTTAACTTTTGCCATGTCCTTCTTCTTAACTCCATGATAAGAATCTGATTTGGAATGAGAAATTTTATCTTTCCCCTTCCTTGCCTTAATCGCTAAGGCACCGTTCTCTTCACCATCAGTATTTGATGAAGAGCCATCCTTGGTGTTCCTCCTGATCTCATCTTGCATCAAATCTAACCATAGTCGTTCCCACTCTAGCAGCTTCTCCTGACCATTGACAAAGTCCTGATAACTATGCCAACTCTTTGGGAGTCCAAGAAGAGAAAGGCTCACTGTATCCTCCTCGGCAACTGTGATTCCAACACTTCCAAGTTCATCCTGACATTGAGTGAACTTGGTCAAGTACTTTGGAATTGTCTTGCCTTTCTCCATCTTGACTTTACGAAGTTTATCCTTCAGTGCCAACTTCCTTTGATCACTACTATTTTGATACAAGTCTATCAATGTTTTCCACGTAGCATGTAGAATTTCCTTGCCATGGAGACTCAAGACAATGTGATATCAAACTCCCTCAAGGATTATCTGCCTTGCCTTCACCAAACACTTATTCCATTCGGCCAAGATCTGTGCATCCGTAGCTACTGGCTTGGGTACTTCTTGATCAATGAATTCCTTCAAGCCATTATCTTCTAGCGCAACCTCCATCCTGTCCCTCTAGGATATAAAATTCATGCTGCCTTCTAAGGCATACTCAAGCCTCAACCCATGGAAGTCCTTCTACCGATCCTAAAGTATGTATGCAAATTCAAATTTCACCTGTAACCTAGAAACTCAAAACTTTGAAATCTCCTTTGGAGAGATGATTTTAAATTAGTGATATCTCCCTCATCCAAACTCCGATTTGGCCGATTTGTTTTTTGAATTTGGGCATATTTTCCCAAGGAATCCAAACATGAAATTTGTTTCTAAATTTTTTCACAAAAATTCTCATAACTTCTCTGCAAACTCTTGGCCCAAAAAACAATCTTACTCCGATACCATGTAGAGAAACCTATAGATTCACAAGCTCATGTAATCTACTAAAACAAGAGATAAGAATCTACTTCTACTCTTACAGCGGAAACCCATAAAAATCGAGCAAACATAATTAATATAGGAAGATAATCAAAGGTACATAACACAATAAATATCCAGGGAAAGCCTTAGCTCAAAACCCCACAATTTGTTTTATATTAATTTGGAAAATCAAGATGAAATTACAATGCTTTTTCTCTCTAGAACAATCCCAACGCTCAACAAATCCAATCTCCAACTCATAAGCAAGCTCAAGGCTAAATCTTAGCATCTTCACAAGCTCTCCAAGTCTCTATTCCAATGTGTAATTCCTATGAAGGACAACTTGTATTTAAAGGGAAATAAAGCCTCTAAAAATAGCACAATCCCTCAAGGATCGATTCTTGATTGCATGCACTATCACTGCAACTCAGAAAAATCTAAAACAAATAGTACATTGTCCCTACACTCTAGTCTCCACTAGGTCTTTCTCATAATCAACATGCATGAGTTTCCGATGGTGGAATCTTCAGTTAACTAGAGTAGCACTAATTAGGTCACTAGTGTCCCAACTGACTGTTTACTCACTATTAGTTCTTGAAACTGATTGAAACTAATTTAACTGGACTTAACTCATAAACTAAGTTAACTAATTACAACTCATTCATAACTCATCTTGAACTCCTATAAGTTAGGGAGAACATATTCATGTCTTCTAAAAGACTTCCAATTCGAATTTCCTAAATTAATTAAGCTAATTAAACTTAATTAATTATTTTCAAATTTCTATGAGAAAAGAATTCTATTTTAATTCACATTTTAATTCAAGGACAAATTAAATTGGAATTTTTTGTTTCCATTTCTCGGCAACAAACAGTAGAGCACAAGCAATAATGAGATGAAGAGGAAGTTTCGATAAGAACATATTCTTTTGCTGGATCAGATTCCAGATATAGTTCTTTCAAATGAAAATCTTATCAAGAATCTGAAAGATCAATTGGTGCACTTGAGAATTCATCATCGCATATGTCAATAGAGTCATGATCATCATCAGAATGGTCATTATCCAAGACAAAATAGCTAAACAAATTGATTTCATTTGATTCACTACTGATATTAACAAATTGAAAATCATCCAAGAATGAGGGAGACAAATCTTGATATTGAGGATTTTGAAAGAGGAAAGAGAGGTTAAAATTATCTTCACGTTTCTTCTCCTCTACCTCTGTAACATGACCATCTTGTACCTGACCGCACTTTGAACCAAAAAAATTAAAATCAAGAGAGTGTGAAGTGATAGTTGATGGAGCAGATTGATCAAGTGGGTCATGGTACAAAGATTCATGTCATGTATATGATAGAGGATGACAATGTCCCTTGAAGAAGTAATAATTTCAATGGAACTAGATTCATTGAGGTTAAGAGTGCTAATGTCATCTTGAGGAATGAAAGGATTAGTCTTCACCCTAGGCTACATGAACCATTCCAAGGTTTTCACCATTAGATCTAAATCATGAGAGGTGGATGTAGGTTGAATAGGCATATTAGTGATATGATGTGCGGATTTATCAACTTTTGAATCATCGCAAGGAAACACCCATATCAGAACTGAAAAATAAGGAGGACAAGGAACAAAGGAATAGTAGGTTCCTCCTCTCAAATTAGAGGTGTCTCATGATTTACAAGAGTTGGGGAAGGAGAAACATCAGGGGATTCTGCTTCACCATGAAAGAGATATGAACCAAATTCTCAAACTTTTATTTAAAGAAATCCCAATTTGTGTCTCCTTCAGGAAATTCATAACAAAGGTGAAGGAATCGATTAGAGAAATCCTCAATTGATTCATTAGTCTTCATTCTTATTTGATTAATTCTTTTAAGTACATCCTAATAATAATACCTATCAAATGCTAAATGAAGCTCCTTGATGAGGTGTTCAAAAGAATGAATGGAAACGGCTGGTAGGGTGTGACACAATTGGTGAACTCAACCTTCAAGTGTGAGGTAGATAAGGATACAAGCCACATTTTCACAGTCAATTTCATAGTGTTCACAGAACTTCAGAAAAAGAGATGCATGCTAAGTAATGGATGTATCACCCTCACTATCAAACTTGAATTGAGACAAATTGTCAAGTTGTTTCATAGTGATGAAAAGTTGACTAGGAGTAAGGTTAGAGAAACATTCTGAGATTATAATCTCGGGAAGAGGCATTTAAAATAATAAGTTCAAAATAGAATTGATGGGCACAACTTGTCATCTTACCCTCCTTCCAACACCATTTGTTGACAATGTTGTAAATCTATCAACCAAGTGGTTGTCCTCGATGAAAATTCCCAATTAGACTTTGCACCATTTAGTGTGGGAGCCCTTCCAGAAATAAGGCCCGATTGTGATATGTTCTTAGATATTTTTCTTGGCTACGATGGTCAACACAAGAGAGTAATATACATGTACTTTTAGATGAACAAGTGAGTATGCCTTGTAGAATGTTAAGTTGCAGAATGTTTCGAGGTTCTTCTACCGGAGGGGAAATAAAAGTGAGCCTTTAAAAGAGGATTAATATTACTGATCTAATAAAGACACATGAACATATATATGAATGAACTATTAATCAACTAGTGAAATAGTTCACACAGAAGCAATGATTGTTAAAACACATACACCACATCTTCAACAAGATAAGCACCAAAGCCACCAAAATAGTTCAATTTCCTTGGAACAGATGAAAAAAAAAGACATCACAAACATTCAAAGAGTACTCTTACAATATTTATGACATACGCATGAAAGTGTGTTGGCTCAGTGAGCTTTGAAATTAATAAAAACTTCCAAGATACATTAATACAATGAACACCACTAAGCTCCAATAGTGGAGTGTTAGAGAAACCACTTGCTCCTTCAAAAATAATTGTTTTCCTCTCTAATGGATGGTAGGAAGGGACAAGGTGAAAAAGTTCTTTGCATGAGCCCTAAGGTTGTATATATAACAAATGGGGTTACCATTCACCGCCCTTGTGACTCTTGGACTACCCTAATGACTGTTTAACTTCTCTATGACTCTTTGACGACTTCATGACTTTTCACATTCTATGAATGACTCTTGGACTACCACTTTCTTCTCCAATACTAAATTTACATAATCCACAAATGATGTGGAAAAAGATGAATTATGGCATGACATGACATGACATGGACTGCATGATGACATGGAAATGTCAATCCATTCTTACTGCTACTTTCTTTGTGTCTTCCTGAAAGATGGAACATGCTCTTCTTCTTCTTCCTCCATAAGGCTTGAAGGTAGGAAGTATTCAATGTAATATTAATCTCCAATTGTTGTCGCAATCTAGTGTCCCTTTGTTTTTCTTGATTGATCAACTTGTTTTCACAGCTTCCAAGGTGTCTTCTAGCAAGGTCTCCTTCATCTCCTTCATCATCATCCTATCATAACAAGATATAATACCTGAAACTAAAATCCACTCATGAAAATACGACATCAGTATCATAAACCCGTAGTTTAACTTGCTTCATAACAACCATTGACTAAGCTAGAACCACGTGTTAGGCTGAAAAACAGGCTCAAGGATTGCGTAGTTACATACCTTGGGAGGTTAGGGGCTAGGACTGAGCCTGAAGACTACGTAGTGTGCAGTTTAGGCATGCCTAGGCTAGACTTCTACGCATTTAAGGGGATTAAGAGATGAGGCTAAAGGCTAAAGGTTTGAGGTTGTACATTGCATGGTTCCAAAGGGACAAAGACCTAGGGCTTGCACAATTCAAGGGCTCAAGCTAGAGGCTTGTTGCTTGAGACTGCATAGTAAACATAAGAGGTTGAGTAAAGGAAAAGACTATGTAGTTATGGAGCTCAAGGGTTAGGACTGAGCACTGAAATTTCATAGTGCATAGTTCTGGAAGGCAGGGACTGCACATTGCGTAGTTGCCAAGAGGCAAGGTTAAAGCTTGAGGACCGAGACTGTGCAATGTGTAGTTCAATAAGGTTGAGTGAGGCTAAGTTTCTCATGAAAGAACTTTTTCAGATTTGGATGAGTGTGGGATCAATGAGGTCAAATTGAACAATCAAAAAACTTAAGCATGATCAAACACTTATAAAAATTGACAACACAACATTGATCACTTAGAAAACATGAGAAACATACTTCCCTCAATGCGACGACAATACGAAAACTTTCCCCAAGTGAAACACTAAAGGTACACTTTGTGATGATGGTGATGACACTTGTGCAACAATGCTTGAAAATTTTTGAATAAGTGAGATACATGTCTACATGGTAATAGTGACTCATTAACACCAAGGTTACCCCTTGAAACAAACCAAAACTACATATATGTGATGTGCAATGCTTGCCATGCTAAAAGATGACACTTTGACTTTCTTCTAAAGGAGACAAGAATACTTAGAGAAAACACATGTGATGACTCTCTATACTTGCAACAACAACATGCATAGTCAAAGTAGGCTCCGAACTTTTGATGTAGACCAAAATTTTGGAGGTTATTGTAGCAACAACAACAAATACATACATCATATATGGAATATATCAGTTTTTCAATAGTCATTACATCTCCCACTCTTAAAGGCCATTAAATCATATAAAGTTCAAGTATGGTTGCATTGACATTGTTCATAAGAACAAGACCCAATGGTGACTAGAAGAATGTACAGTCAAACCTTGATGCTTGAATTACCCATGATATGATGTCGACAATATGAGTGTAAGATGTTTTGATACAATGTGGTATAATAGATGTAATATATATTATTCTTTGCTCCTAATACATAATAAAGGAGCCATGAAATCTATCCAATAATGAATCTATGATCCACGTGAAGGAACAAATATAAAATATATGAAATATGGACTTTGTTTCAGTTAAAATAAAATAAAACTAGTCTATCATTTTAGCCCAAGCAAGATCTTTGAGGATATGATACATACATCATATATGGAATATATTAGTTTTTCGAAAGTAATTAAATATCCCACTGTTAAAGGCCATTAAATCTTGTAAAGTTCAAGTATGGTTGCATTAATGTTGTCCATAAGAACAAGGCCCAATGGTGACTAGAAGAATGTGCAGTCCGAATTTTATGCTTAAACTACCCATGATATGATGTCATAAGTATGAGTGTAAGATGTTTTGATACAATGTGGTATAATACATATAAGATATATTATTCTCCACATATAATACATAATAAGGGAGCCATGAAATATGTCCAATAATGAATCTACAATCCATGTGAAGGAACAAATATGAAATATATGAAATCAGGACTTTGTTTCAGTTAAAAGAAAAGAAAACTAGTCTAGCATTTTAGCCCGAGCAAGATCTTTGTGGATGCGATACATATATCAGATATAGAATATATTAGTCTTTCAAGAGTCATTACAACTCCCACTCTTAAAGGCCATTAAATCTTGTAAATTTCATGTCTCGTTACATTGATGTTGTTCATAAGAACAAGACCCAATGGTGACTAGAAGAATGTGTAGTCACACCTTGATGCTTAAACTAGCCATGATATGATGTCAACAGTATGAGTGTAAGATATTTTGATACAATGTGGTATAGTACATATAAGATATATTATTTTATGAACCTAATACATAATAAGGGAGCCATCCAATCTGTCTAATAAGAAATCTATGATTCACGTATCTGTCTGTATGCATACTATTGATGTTAATTATCGTTATGCAAGTTACCTCTCCTAATCAAAACTAACTATCCCATTGTGTGCACCAATGGGTCAATATTCACACATAGAATAAAAACCTCATAGGTAAATACCATGTTAGCACTCCATCAAATGTTAAGCATCCACTGAAATTGACGCATCCATATGTCCATTAGACATCAGTAACTTTTGGAGTAACCCCATAAATTGACAATCTCTAATAGATTTCCAAAATAGTGGATGAAAGTGAGCACAAGGTCTTACCACACATAGTATCATGGGGAATATGGACAACTAAAAATGCTATCTTATTTTGGGATCTATCCTTCACTCAGATTTTTTTCTCAAGACAAGATATGATTATGCATATCTAAAACTTCCTCCCAAGAAAAAGAAGACAAAAGAATCCAACACACCTAAACTAGATAAATTTAAGAGCTAGGTGGGAAAAAGATGGAAATGATGTTAATATACACCATGGATTCCTTCCATCTAATGCTAATGCCAAATCATGCATTTGGTAAGCATTACTAATTTATCTCTTAGAGAGTGTCACTTTGGCTTCCAATGGAAATATGTGATTTCAAGAATTTGTCAAATGATTCCTCATCAAACGAAGGAGGTTGTAGTGAAATTTTACATTCTAATACCAAAAGAAATCATAATCCACAAAGTGTTAAATGCTACTAGGGTATATAACTCCCCAAAAGAGTATTAAAAATAAACATGAATTTTAAATGTCCCTAATACAACATAAAATGAATGTTATAGAACAATTGGCTTGCAACCATACATCTATGAGATCTATATAGACCAGCAGATCACCTAATGTAACATGGGAAACTATAATTTTTATCCTTCAAATAAAAATGAAAAAAACTTACAACATGAACTCTTCATGCATATCCCTTCAAAGAACTTCGATTAAACTAAAATAACATAATTTAATTAATCAAAAGAAATTAATAAACACCAAACATGTCATATATGGGATTTCTGAAAGAACATACCATTCATTAGAATTTACAATCAATATTAAGTAAAGTTTTTCCAAACAATTGGATGGATAATAAGCTATTAGGGTATGAAATACCATATTGTGGAGATTTTGTGCCATCTCCTTGGGGATCAATTTCTTGATTGAGTTTTTCATGTCTGCCATTAACCTACAAGGTGAACATAAAATGTATGAGTGACATCATAAAATTTAAGTGACTTTAATTAATTCACAATTTGAAGCAAAAAATCTATATACATGGTAATACCTAGGGTGTATGTACATCAACAAGTTCATTAAGTGGCAATTGTTCCACTGATTTAAGTATTTCGTAATTAAAAAATGATGAAAACTGCATAAGTTTGAATAAATATTTGAGCGAATTTTGGAGAAAAATGTATATATAGTTCAACATAATAAATTTACATGTAACATGCATTATATCTAATCTTGTAAGTGTGATTTTATAGTTCATTAATCATAGCTTCTAAAAACATGCCTCACCAAGGCTATGACTATCATAAGCTAAGGATCATTCCACATGATCTCCATAAGATGTTGCATATCTCTTGAGATTATGTCAATCCATCTCTCTCAACACCTCATCTGAAACATTAACAAATGGTGCAATTTTATCCTAACTCTATGAATATTTCCTCTTGCCTAAGCCAACTGATACTGCTCACAAAACATCCTAAACAACCTTCCTAATATTTTCCATTCCTTATGTTCCTATGTTGGATGCAACATCTAAATCATCTCGAAAAGAAAAAAATCTAGGTGGCTGAGGCACTAAACGAGCTTTTGGAGCCCTAAATGCAACATCTCACATAACATCAAGTCATTCATATGTATGACCTTTCCCAACTCGATAGAATTCATATTTTGCATCTGTATAAATTGGATCCATGTGCTCTCAAAACTTGACATACAAGATCCTCACAAAATATTGAGGAACTTCATCATTATTGGGGAACTTTCCATATGCATATAGGAAATTATGATAAGGAATGGTGCAATATTAGGGTCATTAAATCTTGCAACCTTCAAACAATTTTTATCTTTAGGTTGCAAGTCAAACATCGAAGAAGGCCATTTCTTTAGTGCCCCTTTCTTTCAGTTCTTTAAAGAAGTGCCTACCCATAATTGATGATTTCCTCCTATATATCATGTCATAAAAAACCTCAATCATTGGTCCAACCACACGATACACCACTACAATATTCTCCAAACTATGAAAAATTATTTGGAGATAATCTCTAGTAGAGCTAGAGAGATTGTTATTTTCTAGCTCATTTTGCAATATTGTTGAATGCACCTTGAAGTCATCAAGAGTGAGAGTGGAGATGTTTTATTTCCAAGGAAGAACCTCAGGAACATCTCGAGGATGGGGGTAAATAGGTTCATAGTTTTGATTGTGGGCATACTGTTGGGCCCTACAACCTCTCCCACCATGAAGACATCCCACAACAGCACTATAAAACCCTGTAACATGATAAATGTTCACACACTATTTAAATATAAATTAATTTCACTTGGACACTCTTATTCAAAAAATATATACATTTAAAATTACCTGGTCCATGAAATTTCTCATTCTCTGGGCCATCATTCATAGGATTATTGTCCCCTCATGGGGAAACAAACTCAGAGCTATTATGCCCTGTAGAAAATGTCAAATTTCCAATTATGCATAAGTATGAGAGATAAGATAACTTTTAACATTAAACATATCTTGAACACGATTTAAGTATGCTCCCTGCTTGAATGATCCTAGACAAAACACTAAGAATTGACATGGCCATCCTCACACTGAGATCATTCAACAATGGATGATGATATTTTTTCACATTAAATGTGTGTGTGAAAGAAGAAAGCATTCACATGTTAAATGTTACGTTTATATGTTGTCTAGACTTGAAAATGTTAACTCGAAATGAAGTGTGTAACTCTACCATGTGAAGAAGATCCATTAGAATCATGTCTACTCATTCATGAAGTCATGTCAATAGTTCTATATGCAAGGGTTGTACAATTTACAAGAAAGTGTCAATCACAAGTATGAGACACATGCGATAAATTTTCATGCATTAAACATCTCACTTCAATATTTATATTCATATTTTACTTGAACCAAATCTATTAGAAAATTGGTTTCTTCTTGAAGGCATATTCAAATCATTACTGCCAACCTCAAGCAAGACCCGTGCACCTATCAACAATGATATTTTTCACATTAAACATGTGTCAAAGAATATTGTTCACATGTTAAACATTGAATTTATAGCATAGCGTCGAACATGTTTAATATAAATAAATTGTGTACCTGTAGTATGCCCAAAAGACCCCATGAAATTCATCTGATATTTTCATTGGATCCCAACACAACTCCTCCTCACAAGGGGCCATTGGGGGAGTTGTTTGATGCCAATGTTCCTATATAGAAGCAGACTAGTTATTAATATTAATCTTGAAGATTGGCATTCGATAACATTTAAAGTTAAATGGATTTATTTAATATGAAATAATGATAGTGCTAGAAAAGGGTTGGTATCATAGAAAAATGTATCATGACATAACCTAGCTTGGAGTTGGGAATGTTACATTGTGTTATCAAAGCCTTGGTTTTAGAAAAATATCTATATGGGTAGAGGTCAATGTGGATTTGTTTGAGTTCATTTTTATGGTGCATCTCACAAATCATTGATGGAGTTCAATGGCCAATGCCTTCATCATTTCAAAGATTTGGTTGATCTCTTCAATGGACTCACCTTTTTGGTACTTCACATGGTTTTTTATATGATATACAAAAAATGATATGGTAATCTATCCATGATGCAACCTAGCCACATTTTAGGGTAGTAGGGATGACACGAGAAAATATGCACAACCTAGGAAACAAATATGGTATCTTAAGGCCAACAATCACATAATTCATTTGTAACTAAAATTATCAAAATTGTTAACTCAAGTGATGTTGGAATTCCAACAAGTGATATTCAGGCATGCAAGTAACCAAGTTGCATAAGACTTGCAAACATGGAAGTAAGATATCAAGGTGTTGACGTTGTGATCAAAACCCTCCAAAATTTTTCCCGCAATTGAATTTTGGAGCCTATTGAGGATCTCATAATCTTTCGCTCTATGGTCCCTTCATGGTTGAATGAATTTTTGCAAATATTTTATGTCTTCTTCTCAAAGTTCTAACTTTCAAAGTCACTTGCTCACACGTGCACAATCTTGGTTAAACTCATGAGCGGACTTTATTTATTCAAGCTTAAACAAGCATAACACAATCCATCAAGATAGTGCATGTGAAATGTTCAAATCATGTTGAAATTTAGTGTTCACTTTTCATTGGCAGTGTCCCTCACTTTGGTAGTGTTTGTACTTCTATTTTAATGAGTTTTCTTAGCTATCACTTTGCGCATCGTCGCTTTCACAAGTGTCGCTTTTATGTTCGCGGTTATCGCTTTTGCTCACTTTCACTGTAATAAGTGTCGTTTTCATGTTATCTTCACTCTAGCATGTGTCACTTTCAAGGTCGTTCACATTTTTCAAGTGTCGCCTTCATGTTTTCTGCTTATTGTAGGTTTCAATTTTGTTGTTTTTGATCCTATATCTATCACACATTTGCACATCACCAAAGTTAGTTATGGCATGCTATTCCACATGAGATGGTCTTACATATCATTAGAATATGCACCATACACATTCCTAAAACTTAGCAAAACTTTTGGTCTCAGTCGACACTTTTGGCATAACTTGTGTTCTAAGTGTTGTAATGTGTCGTTTCAACAGTTGCACTTAGCAATAAGTGTCACTTTGTTGTTGTTTTAAGGTGGGACTATTGTTCGTGAGTCCTGTGCATTCCGTTGGCTTGTATTGATGGACTTTATGTGTGTGGTCCATGTTTGACTCGTGTTATGATGCATTTATTTCTCCTACTATGTTGGTCCCACACTTAGCCATTTTTGGAGCTCTTCTTAGTCTTCCTGCTCAGGACAAGTTGTAAAGGCATTAGCCCTATTATTAGCTGATGAGCTTAGATTATTCAAGAGTCTCGTTGACTTATATTTTCCTAACATACTTATGAACTAATTATTTTCTAAGGTCTTCTCCCTCTCACAATGCATTAGCACTTCATACGATAAGTGACCTAGTCTTTTGCTACCTCTCTTAGTGAAAAGGGCATTCCAAATGAACAAGCAACAACTGTTGAGATAATTGTGCCCTCTCAGGCCTGAGCGCACTTCAAAAAATCAATAAAAAAGTTCACTTTAGAAGAACAAGGAACTTTTGAGCGTACTTTGAAAGGACAAGGACCTTCTCTCCCTTCAAAAGCGCACTTCAGAACAACAAAGAGCACTTCAAAACAACGAATCACACTTCAAAACAATGAAGCATACTTTAGAACAATGAATCACACTTTGAAACAACAAGGAGCACTTTGGAAAAGAAAGGACCTTCTATCTCTTAAAAATCACATGGTGCAATCTTGAAGCATGAAGTCTTAATCCTTCCCTTTTCCCTTAAAGCGCATGACATAGTCTTGAAGCACGAGTGCATGGCACAATCAAGAATCTTGAAGCCTACTTCCTTCCCTCTTCTCTTAGAGCTCATGGTGTAGTAATGAATCCTGAATACTTCATTTGAGCGCATTCCTTTGACTTTAAGAACTATGCACTCCTAGAGTGCATAAGTGCACCCTGAACCAATAAAAAATTTATCCTTCGTGCTTCGACTATGTGCCATGTGCCCTCCTAGTTTCTCTTAAGCACACTAGCACACTGGGAAGGCTCGAAGCCTAACCCCTTTATTCCTTTTTCGTGTTCTCTTGATCTCTCCTTAGTCCGTTTGATCACATGAGTGCACTACAAATCCACAAATGACTTCCCTCATGCTTTAGACCCACACCCTGCGCCCTTGAGCTCTCTCTCTCTTGCTTGAACCCACAAGTGCACCTTGAAGCCTCAATCTTGGACCAAGAAAGAAAGAATACATTGCATGATGACTCAAAGGACTCCAAATCTCATTCAAGACGTTTGGAGGGTGAAGATAAGAAACAAAGTAGATATTCCATGAAGATGAAGCATAGATTAGATCTACCATCAAGAAATCAAGATGAAGCAACATGGAAGAGAGCCTGGAATTGCCACCTCATGGTGAAGTCCATGTCATCATTGTAAAGTTGTAATGTGTACAAGTGTCATCCTAATAGTCAATATGTGTCCATATGTAATGCCACGTCATCATGTGGAATGTAATGATGTATTCTGAAGAAAAGGAAAAAATGTAATGTGTGGAAGTCCAAGAGTCATATGTGGAACATGAAGAAACACTTAGTCATATATGGAAAAAGGGTCTATAGGAGAAGTCAAAAAGTAATTTAGAAGTTCAAGAGTTGCAATGAAGTCCAAGAGTCATGAGGGTAACTCAAGATTCATTGGGATATAAAAGGTCATGCCCCTTGTTATAAAAGAAATCTCATAACTAGAGCAAAGGGATTTTGGAGGCTTAAGATTTGGAGAGCTCATCTTGGCTTCTATACTTGGAATAAGAGAGAATAACTATTCATTGGAGAAGAAAGAAGTGACTTAATGTTCCACTACTGGAACTAGTGCTTCATCATTGTAACTGCGTACTTGGATCTTTCACCTATATTGAAATTCAAGGAGCCAACACATTTTCATGCATGTATCGCAAAAGTCTTAGGACTATTCTTGGGATGTTTACCATATATATTGTGTTCATATGTACTAGAGAAATTGAACTATTACAGTGTATTTGATACTTATTTTGTTGAAGGTGTGTTGTATGTTTTAATTATCATTGTGTCTATGTGAACTATTTCGCTAGATAACTAACGAATATTTTTATGGTCTCATGTGTCTCTCTTAGGTTATTACTATTACTTTCTTTCAGAAATTCACTCTCCTTTCTCACTCGTCAATGTATCCTTTTACACATTGCAATCAATGATTCATAATTTGAACTTGCTTGCTTGTTCAGGGTTTAGGTATCTTATCTCTTGTGTTATCCATTGAAACCAATATGAACCTTTGTATTCTAGAGGCCGAGATGACATTCCAGATGGGGCTCCTACTCCAAACAGTGTGAGGTATAATTCAGAATTCACACTGGGGAGACCCCCTGTATGTTGGCAGTATCCAACACCATCAATAGAAGGATAACATATAATTTTGGATATGACCCTTTGAGATGGTGATGTATGAAATCAGTGCCAGGTATTTCGAAAACAAAAGGCTAACAGTCAATTTATTATTTTAACACTAAAAGATGCACAACTTGGGCGACAAATATGGTATCTTAAGGCCAATATTCACGTCAATTCATTTGAAACTAAAATGTGAAATATTGTTAATTTGAGTGATGTAGAAGTTCCACCAAGTGATACTCAGGCATGCAAATAGCCAAGTTGCGTAAGTGAAAACATGGAAGTAAGATATGAAGGATAACAGAACATTTTGGATATGACCCTTTGAGATGGTGATATATGAAATCAGTACCAGGTATTTTGAAAACAAAAGGCTCATAATCAATTACATCTTATTATTTAAACACTAAAATATGTACAACCTAGGCAATAAATAAGGTATCTTAAGACTAACAATCAAATCAATTCATTTGCAACTAAAATGTTCAAGATTGTTAATTCAAGTGATGTTGGAGTTCAAGCAAGCGATATAAAGGCATGCAAATAGCCAAGTTGCATAAGTGCAAGCATGGAAGTAAGCTATGAAGGATAACATAACATTTGGAATATGATTCTTTGGGATGGTGACGTATGAAATCAATACTAGGTATTTCGAAAACAAAAGGTCGACAATCATTTACATCTTATTTCTTCAACACTAGAAAATGCACAATGTAGGCAACAAATATGGTATCTTAACTCCGACAATCACATAAATTCATCTGCAACTAAAATGTGAAAGATTGTTAATTCAAGTGATGTTGGAGTTCCAACAAGTGATATTCATGCATGAAAATAGCCAAGTTGCATAAGCGCAAACATGGAAGTAAGCTATGAAAGATAACATAATGTTTGGAATATGACTCTTTGGAATGATGACGTATGAAATTAGTACCATGTATTTCGAAAAAAAAAAAAAACTAGAAATCAATTACATCTTATTTCTTCAACATTAAAAGATGCACAACCTAGGCAACAAATATGGTATCTTAAGGCCAACAATCACATCAATTCATTTGCAACTAATATGTTCAAGATTGTTAATTTAAGTGATGTTGGAGTTCCAAAAAGTGATATTAAGGCATGAAAATAACCAATTTGCATAAGTTAAAATAAGCAAGTAAGCTAATAAGGATAACATAGAGTTTGGAATATGACTCTTTGGGACAGTGACCTATGAAATCAGTACTAGGTATTTAAAAAACAAAAGGATGACAATTAATTACATATCATTTATTCAACACTAAAAGATGCACAACCTAAGAAACAGATATGGTATCTTAAGGCCAACAATCACATCAATTCATTTGCAACTAAAATGTGCAAGATTGTTAATTCAAGTGATGTTGGAGTTAAAGCAAGTGATATTCAGGCATGCAAATAACCAAGTTGCATAAGTGCAAACATGGAAGTAAGCTATGAAGGATAACATAGTGTTTGGATTATTACTCCTTGGGATAGTGACATATGAAATTAGTACCATGTATTTCAAAAACAAAAAGGCTGACAATCAAATACATCGTATTTCTTCAACACTAAAAGATGCACAACCTAGGCAACAAATAAGGTATCTTAAGGTAAACAATCACATCAATTCATTTACAGCTAAAATGTGCAAGATTGTTAATTCAAGTGATGTTGGAGTTCAAGCAAATGATATTAATGCATGTAAATAGGCAGGCTGCGTTAGTGAAAACATGGAAGTAATCTATGAAGGACAACATAACATTTGGAATATGATTCTTTGGGATGGTGACGTATGATATCAATACTAGGTATTTCGAAAACAAAAGGCTGACAAACAATTACATCTTATTTCTTCAACACTAAAAAATACACAATGTAGGCAACAAATATGGTATCTTAAGGCCAAAAATCACATCAATTCATTTAAAAATAAAATGTGAAATATTGTTAATTCAAGTGATGTTGGAGTTCCAACAAGTGATATTCAGGCATGAAAATAGCCAAGTTGCGTAAGTGCAAAGATGGAGTTAAGCTTTGAAGGATAACATAACATTTGGAATATGACTCTTTGGGATGGTGACATATGAAATAAGCACCAGATATTTCAAAATATAAGTTTGAAAATCAATTACATCTTATTAGAGTATACATACTACATAGACTATAGTGGAAAATACATAAAATACTTATGGCTAAGTCAAAGTCAAAATAATTCTCAGATATTTTTCTTTTTCTTCATCAGGTTGGTCGTGAATATGATCATGAGGGGGCATCTATTAGTATGACACTAGGTAAGTACAATGATCAAATATATGATTTGAATGAACGAGGGATCAGCCCTATTTTTATTTTCCTGGGTTGACTCTTAAGCTACAAATGAACTTAATAAATTACCCATGATTAGGTCATTTCAAATGTGATTTTGCAAATAACTCAAATTAGAGGATGTTGTCTTTAGCATGGGACAAAAAAAGTGGCAAGTATGGAATAAATGTATGCTTTCCTAATGGACCCAAAAATATTGGTTACTTGACTTTTCTAGGCAACTAACTATGAGCTCATAAAACACATGGGTCACATAAAATTGTAGTCATGAAATTATTTTATGCATTAATATGGGGTGTTTCCAAGTAGGGTTGCAACACAAGCCAATAAAATAATCAAAACATAGATTCACGAAGCAAGTGAAATTCAATACCATATGTAGTGGAATGAGACTGCTTGTGATTTGTGATTGGAAATGAATTAGGGACCATGGTGCATAAATAATTATAGTAAAAAGACACATGCCAAATGAAATCTGAGTGTGGAGATTAAATTTATGCCCTACAAAAATTTATACCCCACTTTGTGTAGGGAAATGATGCATATTACCTTTATTTATTGCAGTTCAGGTTCAACTTAGTCGAAACAAACACACATAGACATGCTTCTTGATGCATTAATTAATGAGGTGGCTTAGTATTGAAGTGAAGTTGAGTGCATCATTGCATGAGACAATGAGTTGTGTGTTGGGGATAGCTTATATCTTCATAATTAAAATCGTGACATTTATTGCCTCAGGTGTAATGGATGTGGTTAGAAATTATCCATGTCATTTTATTTTAGAATGACTAGATAACATATCCCTTGATGGAGATTTCCTAATTAAATTTGAGTCATGAGGTAAGATTTTGGTTATGAACCCATCACATTACAGGCTTGAAGTTGACATTTATTATGAGGATTCCTTGGCTTGGTTCATTGAGAGATATATGAAGGGATTCTAGGAAACAAAATTACACTATGCACACTATTGTGATTAGGATATTAGGTGTAGAATGATGGGGTGAAAACACACATTACTTGTAAGGGCATGAACTGGAACCATATAAAACTAAAAATGTGTAACATTATCCCCCTACTGGGTTGGGTACGATTCTTGTGTTCAAAATATGTTGGCCATGACTGAGGTTAGGCATAATGAACAAATTCAAAGGCATGGAGAATTAGTGAATGAGCTAGTGGCATATGACTAGCCATGAAAGGGAAGTGTCGACATGAATGTGCATAGAGAACATGGTGATTGGTTGCATGCTCGCCTCAATTTCAAGGGTTAATGATCTAGTTATAGTTGATAGCCTACATGTATATGAGAAAGAATAATTATTTATAAAGTGATAGTGCCCTTCCCAACTCATTTGCAAAGGCACTTGAATGGCATGATGAGAATGATGTTTCTGATAAGATATCATATTACATATTATATAAAATATTATGTGTTATGGGTGACAGGTCTTTTATGAGACCTCACTGAACTATGGTTGTGGGTCGTGTCACGACTAACCACATTGCACACAACTCTTTTAGAATACTCCCAATTGAACCCATGTGATAAAAAAACAAAATTACTAGGAGTGAGCAAGGATTTTACACCAAAAAGGAATTTACATGAATATAATGCATGTTTCACATTCAATTATAGAGGGAAAGACGAAAAATTAATATTGTGAGGAGTATTAACTCATGCATCAAGCTTAATAAACTAAATGAGACTAATATTCAAATGAAAAATAATAAATATGAGAGTAGAGACTCACTTCTTCTCATACCCTTGACCTACAATATTTATTTTCCCTAAATTCAGTCGCTAACAATTTTCCTTAGAAGTTTTGAGTGTGAGGAAAGGGCTATAGGGAACCTCTGAGCTTAACTTCAAGAGCATTGATTTTTTCTTCAAGAATAGGTGGGAATACCAAATACCTTCTCTGATGTGTTACTCGAGTTGTGAGACACATCACACATCCATAAACTAGTTCAAAAAGAAGTGTAGCTTGATGATCGCCAAGATATTATCACTCTGAGAATCGACAATACCATTGTGTAAATTATTTCTAGCAGAGTGGCTATGCTCCTCCAAGAAAGTTGGTGTGGGTGGATCCTTTGTCCTTACCCCTTCCCTACCTAAAGTTGGTCAACTCTTTCCAGATATTATCTATCTCCAATGGTGATACATGGCTCACCTTACAATGGGTTTGAAGAGTCACCTTTCAGGAAATATGATATTGGCATGGATATTAGGCAGAAGTCATTATGATAGGGAATGTAACATGAAATATATATCGCCCAACCAAAAGGTATCTTTGTGAACAAGGTGGTAGAAGAGAGAAATTCCCATGAACTAACTCTGTTGGGATTTTGTGGGCACTGGCAACAAATGGGTACCAATGCCACACTTTTTGTACTTTATACATTTCCACCTTTCCACTGAGATTTTTAAATAGAATCTAAACTCTCGGTCAAGAGTTTTACATAGAATCTTATCTCTTGTATGAGAGTATTGAGATAGAATCTAAAATATCGGTGGAGATTTTGTAGTCGAGAAATTATTTTCAATCAAACTTTCATCCGAGAGAATAAATTAGAATCTAAAACTCACAAATGAGAATTTTAGTTAGAATCTAAACTTTTGGCAGATAATTTGTGTCTAATTTTTTTTTCTCAAAACTCAGTCATAAAAATTTTAAAGTCTTGGTCAAGAGTTTTCAAACCCAGGATTGACTCTTCTAAACTCTCAACTAAAATATTTTCAAACTCTTGGTCGAGAAAATATTTTAACTTTTTTTCTTGGCTGAGAGTTTTTTGAACATAGGTGTAATTCTTTCGATATACCAAAAAAGCGTTTCCCAATTTCACATTTTCATCCCTACACATTATTGGATTGGCCAAAAATATAATTAATGTAAGTAAGATGGATGATGAAGGTGTAAAGACAATGTTTAAGAAAAATACCTACAGTATGGTTCGAGGAGCACTAGTATTGATGAAGAGAGTTTGAATCAGAAATCCACAAAAACTTCTGTTTAATATTGTTATCGATGGGTGCAACAATTTTGTTATTACTGAAAGTGGATCATAAAATCTTGTAGTCTTTGGTGAAAATATAATGTTGTGGCATGAAATATTGGGACATATTGGAGAGAAGAACCTTCAGATACTATGTGGTAATGGTATGGTAGAAGGAATGTCTAATTGCTCTATTGATAACAATTTTTGTGAACATTGTATATATGGGAAGCATAATTAGGTGAGTTTTTTTTCTAGTGTTAAGAGGGAAAAATGAATATTAGAGCTTCTGCATAGTGGTGTGTTTGAACTTGTATCGATTCCATCACTAGGAAAAATTGTGTACTATGTCTCATTTATAGATGACTTATCAAGGAATACATGAGTATATGTCCTCAACAATAAATATGAAGTCTTTGAAAAATTTAAAGAATTTAAGGCTTTGGTGGAAATCAGTCAAGAAGAAGATTAAGGGGTTGAGGACAAATAATGGTGGAGAGTTTTGAAACAAGGAATTCAAAGAGTTTTGTAAGAAGGGTGGTATAGTAAAACAAAAGACTACTCCATACACACCTCAATGGGATGGAGTTGTAGAAAGAATGAACAAGACACACATTGATGGAAAAGGCAAGGAGCATGCTTAATGATGTTGGTTTAAGACAAGAATTTTGGGCAGAAGAAATGATATTGCATGTTACCTATTTAATACATCACCTTCATCAACATTGGAGGAAAAGAATCCACATGAAGTATGGACTACTAAGAAGAACTTTCTCTCACATCTTAGGGTATTTAGCTATGATGCATATGTACATGTTCCAAAGGAGAAAAGAACCAAGATGGATAGTAAATTTGAAAGGTGCATATTTATTGGGTATAAAGATGGTTTAAAATGTTACAAGATTTGGAACACAGAAACAAAGAAGGTAGTGTACAATAGAGATGTGGTATTTAGAGAAGTGAAGGATGTCATGAAACATGAAGTCCTACCAAGGGAAAAGGAACTAGAGAAGATAGAGTTTGAACTAAATAATGAAGAATCAAACCCTACAAAAGGACATGAATAAGAAGAAGAAGGAGAAGAAGAAGAAGAACACTCTAATTTTGAGGAGATTAATTCAGGAAAGAAGGCAACCAGTATAAAAATTACTTGCATATGAATTCTAAAACACAGAAAATAAACAATGTGAGAGCATAACACATAAAACACATATACACATAGATTTTACCCTGGATCCCAAAATCGTGACTACCAGCTTGAGTTTTCATTATATTCCTTTCAATGTTACAATACATATGTATACATGCCGAAGCATCCAATACCATGGACCGAAAACCATCACATCCAAAACCATGGACCGAAAACCATAGGTAGGTTTGCCCAACCTGATATAGGGTCCAAAAAAAAATTTCTCGAGGCGCTGCCTTGGACCCCGTAGAGTGGGGCTACCCGCCCCCCCTCAAACCCCCTGTGACCCCCCCGCTACAAAATTGGTGTGTTAGTGCCTAAATCTACCTCAGGTTGAGAAAGGTAGGATCTAGGGTAACATCAAACCATGCTTAACCTGGTAGCTAGCCCTACCAGGTCGGGAGAGGGCTCTCTCCTTGTCAATCTTAGCAAAATATGATCAATGAGGGCTTGAGATGACTGATATGAATACTGATCTTAGGCTAGGTATGTGTGTAGAAGATTTTGATTGAATTTGATGATGTTTTGTTGGCTTAGATGTAAAGGTAGATTTGGGTCTGGGGAATGATGCTCAATTGTGCAGAGATCTCTATGGGGCAAGGTAGGCAAATGGTTTGGTACTTCCAATTGAATGAGATGGAGAGCTTTTAGACAGGTGAGGAGTTGAAGAGGGAAAGAAAGTCTCAGGGATCCTCTTCAAATAGCTGAAAACATAAATAACTAAGCAAACCCTAGGTAGAGCACTGTAATTTCAGTGGGTTCTACCTTAATCCTTGTTTTTTTTAGTTAAGATGAAGCAAAGAGAGATGATGGCATACATAAAGCACATGTAAACTTACAATTATAGAAGGAAAAAAAAATACCAAATCAAGATGCCACATGAATCCCATAAAGTACTGCAAACCCTGGGCTATTTGTTAGCCAAACAGCTGAAATGAGTATACAATGAAGCTCCAAGCTTTCCCAAAAGTCCAACCTTTGCTAATGACTGAAAAACAAGTATATATAGGAAATAAACAACTCATCCTAGCCTTTAGGGGTCAAGCTCATAAGTTTAAGAGCCGTTCCAATAAATTGTAAATTGAGAACTAAAAATTAGGCAGTGGAACAACTTGCCTCTAAAAACTAGGGAACTAATTCATTCAGTTACAATCCACCTTTTTATGGATAAATCTACCTCTATGAGTGAAAATGTAGCATAATTAAATCAAGATCCATCAAGTTACATTAAATTACATTATTATTTTGACATTTAGAAGGAGAAAAGTCAAATTTTTAAGAAACTAGGTGAAAAACAAAGTATTTTTGGTCAAACTGAGCAAAATTTCCCCAATGCACCGCGCTGATTTCCCTATGCATAGGGCCTTTTTGCAGCTACTTTTGGAGGCCTTCCTGGTGTCCATATTTGCTCCAAGTGTGCTTGTTGGAAAGAGATTCCTCTCTACTTTCCAGAACAAGTGGAATATTTGAATTTGGCCTCCATTTGATACTCCAAGATTGAGTTCTCCCAACATTGCTTCTCGTGTGTCCAAAAAGGGGTAGAAAGGTCATTTTTGGGGTGTTTTTGACTTTTTTGGGGGCTCAAAACCTGTCAAAATTTCTTGGCCATTGGTGATCATGCATATTTTTCCATGAAAAATCCAAAAATTCTGAGTTTTAATCAAAAGGAGACCCCCATCAAAAGTGAGCACAAGGTGGTGCAGCGCATTGGTCTAAAACCCATGTTTTTTAGGCCAAAAATTTCAAAATTGAAAAAAGTGTCCCAAATTTCTTGAAATTTGAGCTGTGTCCTTGATTAAGTGCTATGTTGGGTGAAGGAAGCTTCAGCCAAGATCTGAAGTCTATCTTGCTCTTTTCGCTTCCTCGATGCTTTCTTCAACTTGCTCTTCAAGTTCCTGATTCTTGCTTTGCACACTTTGTTTCTCGCCAAGTAGTGGTGGGCCATGTGCCTCAACATCTTTTTCTCTCTGTTGGAATTCTCTAGCATCTTCTCCAAATTCCTGTTTGTCACCTCGAGCCAAGATTCACAATCAGCTTGAATTCCCTTTCAAGTGTTGTCAATTTGGTTTTCCTCCTCTTAGCAACTTGCCGTTTTTTCTTTATGTTTTTGAGCTCCATGGATGAGTGGGACTAATGAGGGGAGGATTTGATGCAAGCTATGGGTTTTTCGGGAATAAAAGGGTTTAGGGAATAAAATTTAAGGATTAAGGATATTTGATTAGGGTTTGGGATAGTGGGATTAAGGATTTAGGGTTGGTAGTTTAGGGATGTGGGGAATAGGGAGTGGGTAGATGAGAATGTAATGAGAGGGAGAAAATGAATGAGGGAATGAAGGAGTGAGGGAGCGAGAAATGGCTAGGAGTGGGATTAGCAGCAAGAAATACGATTTATAAACACTATGCAATTATTTTTGACAAGAAATGCAAGGAGATAGGGTTTCAAATTTTTCCCATTAAATCACCATAAGCACCAAGATAAACTCATTCATTGGTCATGGAGGAATGTTAACTTACTTGGACAAGGTGAGGATTTAGCAATTTTGTAATTTTGGAGGAGGTTGTGAGTAAAATCGGCCTTATGGCCCTGTGCGCCATGCCACAAACCCAGTGCGCCACGCCCTCTCAATGCATCGCGCCCGTTCAAAATTTACACTGCAAAGCGCTGCCCAATGCACCGTGCCCTTTCAATGTGCCATGCCCCAAACCTAATGCGTCATGCTTTTTGAAGGAGACTTTTGGAGGCCTTTCCTGTGTCCAAATTGGGTATGGGATAGCTCGTTGGAAAGCTTATTGAGTCTACTTTCCAACCCAACTAGAATTTTCAATTTGGAGTTCATTTGCTCTGTCAAAAATCAAATCTCCCAAGACTGGTCAAAATGTGCAAAATGAGGCTGCCTAAAGACAGGGTGCTATTGTAGTCAACGTTTGAAGGTATTCCTCAACCCCAAATTGAGGTCATGATAGCTCATTGGAAATATCATTATGTATAGTTATCATTTCACCCATGAAGCAAGTAATTAGACCAAGATAAGCATAAGCACCAAGATAAACTCATTCATTGGTCATGGAGGAATGTTAACTTACTTGGACAAGGTGAGGATTTAGCAATTTTGCAATTTTGGCGGAGGTTGTGAGTAAAATTGGCCTTGTGGCCCTGTGTGCCATGCCACAAACCCAGTGCACCATGCCCTCTCAATGCATCATGCCTGTTCAAAATTTACACTGCAGAGCGTTGCCCAATGCACGTGCCCTTTCAATGTGCCATGCCCCAAACCTAATGCGTCACGGTTTTTGAAGGAGAATTTTGGAGGCATTTCCTATGTCAAAATTAAGTCTACCTTCCAACCCAACTAGAATTTTTCAATTTGGAGTTCATTTGCCCTGTCAAAAATCAAATCTCCCAAGAGTGGTCAAAATGTGCAAAATGAGGCTGCCTAAAGGCAGAGTGTTGTTGCAGTCAACATTTGAAGGTGTTCCTCAACCCCAAATTGAGCTCATGATAGCTCATTGGAAATATCATTGTGTCTAGTTATCATTTGACCCATCAAGCAAGTAATTAGGCCAACCAAGCTAGGAGAAATCTTGATTTTCCCAAGGTCACTTCAGAGGTGCATCAATTTTACTGAGGCAACTATATTTTTGATGTTTGTCTAAAACCGTGACACCTGTGTAAAAGGTGAAGGAGGTTTTTCTTCTTTGACCTATTGTGGACCAAAAACTCTCTCAGGTTTCCCAATTCATCTTTTCTTGCTTAGAAACATCATTGGAGTAAAACCTATCCCGATGTGTGGAACAAGGGATTTGTCGAAATGAAGTGAAATCGAGGGGATAAGGGGCTTATAAATTCTTGAGAAAATTTTGGGAAGTAGGGAGGGATGTTAGGAAGTAGGGGAAAGTGTAATTTAAAAGATTGAGTGAGGGAAAGGGGTCCAAAAGGGAAAAACACAGGCCTAGCCTAGAAAATTGTCAAGTTGTAGGAAGAAATTAGGTTTTGTGCGAAAATGAGGAATTTGGGGGATCTCAGTGATGGGAAATGTTTAATAAGGTACATTAAGGATAGGGGAAGGTGTATGAACATCAGGATACAAATTTTGCTAATGATTTGACCATCCAAGAGAAATTACCTCCAAAACCCTAGGGGAGGGAAATGAACCTTACCTAGGCACAATTGAAGCATGAACAAGGTGTAAAATGACTCATTGGAACTTGACATGATGATGACAACCCTCTGAATGATGGTACACTCAGCTGAATGGTGACATGAAACCTAGTCCTAATACCTAGTGACCAAATTTTACTTGAAGACTCACTGAAATGATAAAAATTGACCTTTACACCTTCAAATCACTTTGTAAGAGCATGTTTGATCATTGGAGGAAGGCTGCAAAGACTGACACTAACATGGCACAACAAAGGGGGGGCTCCATTCCCCCTCTAACCCCCCATTTCACTACGTAGGTTAGTCGTGGAAAGAATATAACACAACCCAACATTCTCCCACTTGTTGTTTTCCAGCTCTGAAACTCCCATTGTTTCTCTACACCAAGAGAACTTCTCAGAGCTCACAAATTTTGTCAATGCATTTGAAGTATTCTTCAAAGTGTCCACCTTTACCAGTAACACCTTTTTGTCTTCTATCATATCCCTCATAAAGTGATACTAAACATCGATGTGTTTTGTCTTTGAATGATGTGCAGGGTTCTTTGCCAAGAAAATTGCACTTTGGCTGTCACAGTCTATCCTTATAGCTTCCTATACTAACCCCATATTTGAACACAATCTTTGCAACCAAACTGTTTCCTTGCTTGCATGAGTGGCTGCCATGTATTCTACCTCTGTAGTTGATAGTGCCACTACAAATTGTTTCTCATTCATCCAACTGACTGCACCTCCAAATAGGTTAAACACATACCCACTTGTAGATCTTATTTGATCCAGATCTCCAGCCCAATCTGCATCAACAAAGCCATGAATATCCAACACTCTATCCAATCCCAGTCTTCCTTGGTAGCACAAACCATAGTCACTAGTGCCACGCAAATACCTGAAACCCCGCTTCACTGCTGTCCAATGCTCCTTCCCTGGTTTTGACACAAGCCTGCTTAATACTCCCACTGCATGTGCAATGTCTAGTCTCGTATATACCATTGCATACATCAAGCTACCGACTGCACTTGCATATGGAACACGGGACATATCCTCTTCCTCTTCTTGTGTCTTGGGACACTATTCAACAGATAACTTTACACCTACAG
>APFE030946587.1:0-43443 GCA_000404065.3 Pinus taeda | reverse complement strand
CCTCTGTAGAAGGAGCATCATCATATCCCTTTCCTTTATCAGGAGCTTTAGATTTACAGTCCCTTTTGTAGTGCCCTTCCTTTCCGTATTTCCAGCACACCACCTTTACAGGTTTTCCTGGAGATTTAGATCTCCCTCTAGATTTAGGTCTCCCATTCGATGACTTTTTTTGTTTCTGTTCTAGGACTGTCCTTGTACAGACAAGGCACCACCATTCTGGCTCTCCATATTTTTTCGTCTCATCTCCTTCGTCGGCAAGGATGAGACTATTTCATCAAACTGCAAGGCAGTTGCATTACTACCTATTGCAGTAACCAGACTATCGCACGAATCTGGTAGAGAACACAACAAACTGATGCACTTATCTTCATCTAAAATTTTAATATCAATAGATGCTAATTGACTCACCACAATATTAAATGCATTCAGATTCTCTGTCACCAAGTCTCCATCTTTCATCCTCAAGTTATACAACTTTTTTTTGCAAGAAAATTTTATTCACCAGAGACTTAGATTGGTACAAAGTCCCTAACTTGTCCCGCAAAGCCTTCGTCGTAGCTTCCCCTGATACATTCAACAATACTGAATCTGAGACACACAATCGTATTTTGCTCTTTGCCTTCCGATCCAACTTCTTCCATTCTTCATGAGGCACTCTCGTTGGTTTAGTACCCAAATCTACTACGATCCATTGATCTTTATCCACCAATAGATCCTCCATCTTGAGTTTCCACAACTCAAACTCTGACCATCTCTATCTTTGCACTACTCACCATCTTCTTTCACCACCAGAATCAATCTCACAGAATTCCCATTGAACAGGGTCTACCACAAGCCCGAGTGAAACGCCTCAGCAACAAAGGCATCCCCTTGAAGCCAAAATAGCTTTGATACCAAATGTAGGTTTTAACTCCATATAGAAATTACTTGCATACGAATTCTAAAACACAGAAAATAAACAATGCGAGAGCATAACACATAAAACACATATACATAGAGATTTTCCCCTGGTTCCCAAAACCGGGACTACCAGTTTGGTTTTTCATTATACTCCTTTCAATGTTACAATAAATATTTATACATGCAGAAGCATCCAATACCATGGACCAAAAAGCATCGCATCTAAAACCATGGACTGAAAACCATAGGTAGGTTTTCCCAACCTATTATAGAGTCCAATTTTTTTTTCTCGGGGCGCTGCCCTGGACCCCATAGAGGGGGGCTACCCACCCCCCTCAAACCCCCCTCACTGTGCAATCAATGCAACAAAGAGGGGGCTCCACCTCCCCTCTAACTCCCCGTTTCACTATGTAAGTTAGTCATGGAAATAATATAGCAAACCCAACAACTCTAGTTTTGAGGAGATTTAATTCAAAAAAAAGGCAACCAAAGAGGTAAAGTCCATCTGATTTTCGTTAAAAATTTTCTTTATCTATTACTGATGATGATCCTATAATTGTCGAGGAAGAAGTGGATTCAAAAGATGGAAAACTCTATAAGAATGCCATGGTTGAAGAAATGACAGCTTTGGACAAAAATAAGGCTTGATATTTGGTGAAGTTGATGACTAGAAGGAAACCCATTGGCAACAAATGGGTTTTTAAGAAGAAGATGAATGTAGAAAGAAAGGTGGAAAAATACAAAGCTTCGTTAGTAGAAAAAGGTTATTCCCAGATGCTGAGAATTAATTTTGGTGACATTTTTTTCCTATTTCCAAGTCAGGTTCTATTATATTACTTTTATTCGTTGTTGTTGCTTTTGATTTTGAGGTAGAACAAATGGATGTGAAGAAAAAATTCCTACATGTGGATCTAGAAGAAAAGATCTAGTTGAAGTAGTTGAAAGGATTTGTAGTGAAGGGTAAGAAAGAATTGGTGTGAAGGTTAAATAATTCTTTCTATGGGTTAAAGAAATCACCAAGAATGTGGTATAAAAAAATTGATATATATATTATACCACATTCTTGGTGATTTCTTTAACCCATAGAAAGAGTATATATATATATATATATATATATATATATATATATATATGAATATAATAGGACTTGGCTTCACAAGGGGCAAAGTGAACCATTGTGTGTATTTTAAATTGATTGGTGATCATGTTATTTATTTGGTCTTGTATGTGGATCATATGTTGTTGATTGGAATTGACTGAGAAATTATCTCGGATGTGAAGACCCAATTGTCTAAATTTAACATGAAGGATTTGATGTTGCAAACTTCATTTTGGATATGGAAATTAAACAAGATTGAGAAACTAGGAAGCTTTGTTTAAAAACAATGTAAACTTTGAAACAGGAGCTATAAACTCAAAATGGGAACTGTAGCCAAAAAAACCCCAAAAAACATGAAAAACAGTGCTAAAAACAAAAAGTATTGATGTTGGAATAACATTTTTATTTCTCTAAGGTAAAATTTTAACATGTTTTAAAAATGGCAGTGAAAAGCTTTTTTTTGTGCAAACACGCCCTCAAAACAAAGAGTGTTGATGTTGCAATAACAAATTTTTTTCTGGGGTAAATTATCAACATTTTGAAATAATATGGCTTAAAAGTTTTTATCAATGACTGTCAAAAAACATTAAAATATTTCAAAAAGAATAATGAAACATACATTAAAAATTAAACAATAAAGAAAAATAAGAAAAAAACAAAATGTAAATAAAAATTATATATTAAACCAAAACATAAAACAAAAATCAAATATAATATAAAGACCAAAAAAATATGATCATAAAAATGTAAACAAAACAAAATTAACCTATAAAGATAAGAATAAAACACAAAAAGAATTTGTAAAATATAAAGACAATAGAAGAATAAGAAAAACATATTTTTCCAAAAAAAATGTAAATTTTTTTTATAAACTTATAAACAAAAAATTGGAAATAAAAGACAAAATTTAAAAAAACTATAAAATTAAGTAATGTAAAATAATAGAAGAATTACAGAAGCATTTAACTAAAAATAAAATAAATAAATAAATACAAACTAGATTAAAAAAAAAAAAAAAACAAAACAAAAAAAATTAAAAATTTACTAATTAAGATTAAACAACATTTACAAAACCTAAAAAAACAATATACTCAAATTAAAAAATAAAAACAATTAAAATATTATATATAATTATATATATACTTATATATATATATATATATATAATATATATATATTAGATTTAAAAAGAAATTACAATTTAAAACAATAAATACTCGATTTAAAAAAACCATTTAAAATTTTTAACAAAATATATATTTTTGATTTAAAAAAAAAAAAATTTGCACCCCACCCACTGCCCGTGGGGGCACGACTCTGGGTGGTGGAGCGGTGACAGGTCGATTCTGGGAACCGAGTTGCCACTATGCGGCCGCAACCCCACGGGTGGTAGGGCGGTGGTAGAATCAACCTGCCACCCAGACTGCGACCCCACCGAAGATTGGGGGTGGCAAGTCGATTCTGGGAATCGACATGCCACTGCTCAGCGGCCCAAGCCACACCCCACGGGCGGTCGATCGGTGGCAGGTCGATTTGGGAATCAACCTGCCATTGCCTGGCCGCCAAGGCGACGCCCCCATGAGCGGCCAGGTGGTGGCAGGTTGATTCTACGAATCGGCCAGCCACCGCCCGACTGCCCGGGTCGTGCCCCCACGGGCAGTGGAGTGGTGGCAGGTCAATTCTAGGAAGCGACTTGCCACCTCCTGACTGCTAGGGCCGCGCCCCCATGGGCGGTCGACTAGTGGCAAGTTGATTCTTGGAATCGACTTGCCAAAACCCGGGTGCCTGGGCCGCACCCCCACAGGCCACCCAGCAGTGCCCCCATGGGCAGTCGAGCGATGACAGGTTGATTTTGGGAATTGACCTGCCACCACTCGACCGCTCGCAAGGGTGCAGCCCTGGGCGATAGAGCTACATGCAGCTCCGTTGCCCAGGGTCGCACCCCCACAGGCGGCCGGCATGGTGCAATTATTATTATTATTTTTTAAATAGAAAATATATGTTTTGTTAAAAAATTTAAATGTTTTTTTTCCCCTGGGAAAAAGTCGTAATTTCTATTATAGTTGAGAAATTACATTTTGTATATGCCGCAGCATTCGTATTTAGGCATGATGCCTAACAAGATCATGGTCCATAAGACTATTACAGTTCAAAATTGTTATCAGTGAGGACTCCACGCAGGGAGTTGAATAGATCTTCAAAATTGCTATCAACAAAAAACTCCACGCAGGGAGCAGAATATCAAAATTGTGCTGTCCGATCTCTATGCAGAGAGTCTTGTACTAAGTTGTAATGTAATAGCAGTAAACATAAATAATAAATACATGATTATGTGCATATAAACAGTAAGTAAGATATTATATTGCATCATTGCCCCGCATCCATGAGGTCATCAAACGGCCGATGATAGTGCTGGTAAAACTGTCCATCGAGCTCCTCCTGAATCAACCACTGATCTCCTTGCTTGAGCGCAACCTCTTTGGAAAGGTGATCCGCAGTGGTGTTCTGTTCCCTGTAGATATGAGTACATGAGAATGAGTCAAAAGATGTAATGAGCCTTCTTGCTTCATCCAAAATGTGACTCAATGTGAATGTATGACATTGTGAAGTGTTATTCAACCAGCTGCAAACAATTTTAGAGTCCCCAAATAATTGTAAGTGTCTGCAGTGTTTTTGGATGGCGTAATATATGATGTGTTTGGCAGTGCAAAGTTCAGCAAAGTTGTTTATGCCTCGACCAAGGTTTATTTGCAGTTTGTAACAGTGGGTGTCAGATACATATAGTATCGCACCTCCTCCACAACCGGTATCTTGGGCTGAGCCATCGAAGAAAGCCCAAGGTTTGGATTTGACAATATTCAGCGGTTTGAGGATTCTAGTCGGGGTAGAGGTATCCTCATCGGGAATAATATTGTAATTAGCAATAGTATTATGAAGTATGGAAGGCCAGTGGGGAGCATGATGGTCAAATATTGCCTTGTTCCGAGCGATCCAGATTGCCCAGCATGCCAGAAGAGGGATATTGCGCGGTTTTCCTGTGTGATGTTGGAACCATGATTCCCAAGCCTCGAGGATAGTGTTGCCCTGCCAATTCTGCAACTGAGGAATATGACCAGTGAGCGAGATCCAGAACTGTTTTGAGACATTACAGTTTAAGAAAAGGTGTGCAGTGCTTTCCTCCTCATCTAGACAAAGATGACAGCGAAATGGGCCATGGAAGGAGCGTTTCATCAAATTTGTGCCTGTGGGAATTTTGTCAAAAAGAATATTCCAGAAGAGTAGTCTGGTGCGAGGAGGAGATTTGAGTTTCCAGAGAGCCCACCATGTGGGATGAATAATGGGAGGTCTGGTAGGTTCAATGAGAGTTAGATATCCCAACTTAGGCGAGTATGTTCCGTTCTTGGCCAAGGCCCATATGATTTCATCAGGTCCCTCTGTAATTCTAATATGAGCCTGGGATAGTGCCTCCGTATATTCGTTCCATGCATTGTGCCATTGTGCCGGGCTTTCCAGATTGTGTACATTGAGCCAGGCCTGATGTAAGAATGTAGAGCGTTCAGGGTCACCAATATGAGCTATGTGGGTAATACCCCTGTCTTTGAGATGTTCGATAAGTTCATAAGGCAGTCTGTGGGCATTGCCACACCCGACCCATGGGTCCTTTCCAATACGAATGGAGTTTCCTTCCCGAATTCGCCAAGTTAGTCCGTCTCTAAGGAGGGGAATAGTGTTGATAACAGCTTTCCAAATACTGGATATATTTAGAGTATTCGGCTGTGTGCAGATCCAGTCAAGAATATTAAGGGGATTGATGTATTTTGCATATGCCACCTTAGTCCATAAACTTTCCGAGGTGAGGAGCTGCCATCCCAGCTTGGCCGCCAATGCTTTTGAGAATAAATCAAGTTTTTTGATTCCCCAACCTCCCCAAGATTTTGGCTTGGCTATAGTGTCCCACTTGACCCATGCAAATAGTCTGCCCGGTTTCTGTCCAGCCCATATAAACTGACTGAAGATGTGTTGTAAACGATAGAGAATGCCTTTAGGAATCCAAGTTAGAGCCATCCAGTATACTGGTGTGGCTTCAATGACTGCTTTGATGAGAATCAGTCTTCCTGCTCTGGAGAGGTATCGATGGTACCATATCTGAAGTCTCCTTTCCACTTTGGTGATGAGCCAAAGCCAGTCCGCTATTTTATATCCAATTGGCTTCAATCTGAAACCAAGTTATTTAATGCCATCAGTCAAGGTCAATGAGATGAAAGGAAATCTCTGTAATGCAAATGCAGATTCATGTGCGGTGCAGCCCACCATGGTGATGGTAGATTTCTGTACATTAGTCTTCATCCCAGTGGCCATTTGGAATAAGTGCATGGCATGCTGCAGAGTAGAAGAGTCTCCAATGCTACCATTTAAGAAAATCAAGACATCATCCACAAATAAGAGATGAGTAAGGAAGAAGTCATCAGCTATCTTTATACCCGTTAATTGATGTCTATCTCTGGCGGATGCAAGCAGCCGACTGAGTCCTTCCATTATGAGTAAGAAGAGTAACGGGGAGAGTGGACATCCCTGTCGAAGTCCTCGTTCTGCAGTGAAGAAATTGGTAGCTTCTCCATTTAGTAGGACACTGTAGTTGACATCCGTAATGCAGCTCATCGTCCATTTGATATAGGGGTAAGGAAAACCCAAATGGGTGAGAAGTAGACGCAGATATAACCAATTTGTGCGATCAAATGCCTTGGAGAGATCAACTTTTAGGATCATACCTTTCTGTTTTCTTATATGCAGTGTATGTAACAGTTCCTGTGCAGATGCAACTGCCTCATGTATCTGTCTGTGATGGAGGAATGCAAATTGTTCCAAGGAGATATGCTGCGATAATATAGGCTTGAGGTGGTTTGCAATAGTCTTTGCGATGATTTTGTATAGGCAGTTGCAGAGAGAGATGGGCCGGAAATTGTCGAAAGATGTGGGAGCATTAGATTTGGGGATCAATGCTATGAACGTCGATTTAATGGCCGAAGATATCCTACCTCTTCTTCTGCTGTCCTCCACAATTTGAAGTAGATCATTGCCCAGGGTATCAAAAAAAGTGAGAAAGAATTCTATCGTCCAGCCATCCGAGCCAGGGCTCTTGTCCTTCTTAAACCATTTAAGAGTAGTCTCCAGTTCTGCCATTGTAACTTCTTTTATAAGTTCTTCTGAGTCCTCCTGATCAACGAATCTGGGAAAGAGTTCTATAATCCTCATTATTTCTAGGATGTTAACATCAGCTGGGGCTTTGTATATACCACGAAAGTGTTCAGTGGCCAGATTGGCCAGGTTCCTCTGGGAAGTGATCAGCTATCCATGTTCATCCATTAGCTCCCAGATGGTGTTAATCGCTTTTCTTCCATTAGCAAACTTATGATAGAATTTTGTGTTTGCATCGCCTTCCAGGAGCCAGATGGCTTTGCTTCTAAGTCTCCAGCTTTCCTCTCGTTCTTTCAATATCTGAGATCTCCTGGTGATGAGGGATGCATATTCCTCTTTCTTCTCCGGAGTGGGGAAGGTTCCAGTGGATTGTTCTTCAAAAGCAGCAATAGCTTTTTCCGCGTCCTGTAGGATTTGATTGTCCTGTATTCGCTTTTGATGAGCCCAGATTTTAGTGATCTTTTTCAGTTCGGATAGTTCCCTAACAAAACCTACTGAGATATCCTCATTGTCCCGGATAGGATTGGTATTCCAGAAATTTTGAACCAGTAGAATATATGAGGGGTCCTGTAGCCAGGATGCATTGAACTTGAATGGACTTTTGATCTTTTGGGAGGAGTTCTCAGCTTCAAAGAATATTGGACGATGATCTGAGATTCCCCCAGATCCAACCCATTGTCGTGAGCGGGCCAGGACGTTGTAGAGAGGTTCTTTGATAAGAAAATGATCGAGTCTTCTGGCCAGACTTTGTTCCCCATTCCTGTTATTGGTCCATGTGTATTGGAGACGAGCCGATGGTATGTCGATCCAGTTATGGTCCTCCAGAAGGCTTGTGAGGGTGTCTGACAATGGATCAATTTGTGCATGGTGGCCCCATGATTCACTATATCCTAAGGAGAAATTGAGGTCTCCTCCGAGTAGGATGTTATCCGCAGTGAAGATGTTGGATTCCAGGAGGTGTCTCCAGAAGATGGCTCGATCCATGCAAGGGCCATAGATGTTGATGAGTCTAATGGTCCGACCAATTTGATGGGAGATAATATCAAGACCAATAAAATTTTGACCCCCAAAATAATTCAGAATTTCAGCTGATCTGTTATTAATTCCAATGGCCAGACCTCCAAACCTTCCAGATGCATCAATGGCTTGAAAGTGCTAGGAGGGGAACCAGGAGTTAAATAACTTGGTAAGGGGTTTGGCCTGGCAGAGTGTTTCCTGTAGGAATATGATATCAAGGGCATATGATGTGAGAAGCCTCTTAAGTGCTAGCTTTTTGGGCTTGCTAGCGAAACCCCTGCAGTTGAAGGATAGGATCTTCATGGAGGAGAGTGCAGGGGGCCATCCTGTGCTCTAAGGGCCCCGAAAATGGTTTTTTGTCGCCCAAGGGCGATTTCGGTATCAGTAGTGTGGCGGGCTTTTGAGAGGCGAGAGGGTCTGCCTCTGGCGTTCTTGAGGGTCAGAGGTCCGGTGATCATATCCAGCCCCACAAAATCAGGTCCTTTATCCTTAGTGCGAGGGCGGAGAGCGTATCGGGGGGTGGCCGATTCAGGGGATTCCGAGGTGGGGGTAGGAGGAAGTGAGACCCGAGGAGGGGGACAATTTGGTGGAGGATGAGGGAGGGAACATGGGATAGATGGCTGAGGAGCCGATGAAGTGGGAACAGATAAAGAAATAGAAAGCGTGTGCAAATCCGATATTGTACGTGTAGATGAATGATACAATGACGGATTAAGTGACATACCAGGATGAGTTCCAGTGTGTTCCGGGTGCGGATGAGTAGATGATGATGGAGCTGGAGCAGAGGAGGTCGGTGCTAGATTGGCTGCAGCCGGTACTTCCAAATTGACTCCATCGGGCTGAGGGCGGGATTGAGATTCATTATGCTGCGCCCCATGAGTCTCTGCGGACTGCCGCGGGTTCCGTTCCTCCAAATCAGGAGTTCTAGATCGCCGGATGAGAGGGCAATCCCGGAAAATGTGACCCACCTTATGGCACCTACGGCATCGATATGGTATACCCTCATAATCGATGGGTTGCTTCCGCGAAGTGTCCCTCCACTGAATGGTGATAGACTCCAGAAGTCCTCCCCGTGTGTCCAAATTAACCAGGATGCGTGCGTATGCCATCATACCCGTCTGGGTATAAGATCTGTCATGCTCCATGTAGGTACCAATAGCATTGCCAATGCGCTGGAAAACGTCTTCAGACCAGAACTGAAGTGGAAGACCTGGGAGGCGTATCCAAACAGGGCCGATACCAATCTGTTCTATCTCTGGATCAAAGAGGGGGGTCCATCGCTTAAAAAGTATAGGGGCATGATCAAAATGCCAAAAGGATGAAAGAACCCAATTGGTGTGGTCCACTCAGGCAAATCGCATGGCAAACCAGCCCCGTACAAAGGTCTGAACGAAAGGGATCTCCGCCAAGTGATGACCCCAGACAGCAGCGGCCCATGTCTTCAATCTAGCTGCCGTATAGTTGCGGCCACGGATGCGTCCAACCAGTACATGATCTGCAAACTCCATCGCTTCGCCCATTCGAATATCCCCTTCCAATCGGAGAAGAACGTCGCAATCTCTTGATTTGAAACACTTATTCCGCCTTTTAGGGTTCCATGGGGGAGAGGAATCAGGCAGCCGACTGGTAAGTGGAGGGTCCTGATGGAGACCAGTGAGTGGTGGGTCAGATATGGAGGGATGGCCCGAAAGTGGAGGCACAGAGGTGAAGCTGTCGGAGGATAATCCGGTAGAAATCAGGTAGCCAGAAGATATTATCGGGTGTGAAAAGTGTAACGGCGGGGGGTTAGTGCCGGAGGACAGGGGATATAGACTAGGGTTTGAGCTTAGGCAGCCAGAAACAAACCCTAGAGTTGACGGGGAATGTGGAGGCAATGAGAATACCGGCCAGGTAGGGGGATCATCAGGGAGGATAACAGGATTGCCCGGATTCTGGTCAGTGAAAAGATAAGGAGCAGATGCGGAGGGACCAGGTATATGAAGACCGCCAGATGAGGGGGTAGGGGTCCGCCAGATAGAGACACCTTCCAGAGGGTCAGCAGAATAATCGACGGCTTCAAAATCTTCCATGGCAGCTGCACCCCAGATCTGAAGACACCTCGGATCGTAGGCAAATCCGAAAAGCGACAGTTACAGACTTAATAAAAAATAGCGGTAAAAAAACGGACTCGATGAACAATGCGAGATGCGAATAAAATAAAAACAGTCGGTTAATCGTCCGTTCCGGAACAGTCCTGCAGTGCGATGATTGAAAAGGGGTGACAGTCCTGTGCGCGGTGAAGGGGACCATTGCCAATACGCGCCCGCAGATGGAGAGTGACCCTAGCCGAGCCCTACGTGTGCGATCGTACCAGCCATCTTTCCCTCTCTACTCTAAAAAATTTAAATGTTATATATATATATATATATATATATATATATATATATTATATATATATATATATATATTATATATATATATAATATATAGATATTTATTATTTTTTTAAGAGTATATTTTTGCTTTTTTAGTTTTTTTCTAATGTTTTCAATCTTATTTAATAGTTTATTTATTTATTTCCATATACTTTATGATCTACGAGATTTTTTTTCACATTTTTTATGTATTTTTTAATATTTGCTTTTAAGTAATATAACATTTAAGAAAAGAAAAATAAGACAACTAGAAAATTTGTTAAGTAATTATTGTTTCAAAAAAAAAAGGACATAAAAATTTTAAAGTGGTAAAAAAATGTAACATTTAGAAAAAAAATATCCTCACTTAATACATTAAAAATTTTAAAGTGTCAAAAATAAGCCCTCTAAAAAAAAGGTTGATGTTACATCAACATGTTTCAAAATCAGCACGAAAATCACTAACATTTAAAAACAATTATTTATATTTGATACATAAGAAAATTTAAAGTGTCAAAAATATGATCTGAAAAAAAATAAAAATAAATAAATAAATTAAAAAAAAAAAAAAAAAAAAATGTATTATGCATCACCACTTTTCAAAATCGGTTGTCTTTTTTGCTACCTCAATGAAATGGGTAATGGTATCAGTTCCGGTTTCAAAGTTTACATTGTTTAAACTAGAGGAAGTATGTCGAGACAATATCCTATAGTTTTAATATGGAGGATAGCACACTAGTGAAGGTTCCTATTCTTGTAGACGTAAATAAATTTATACAATAATGTCCCAAGACATAGGAAGAGTAAGAGGACATGTCCCATGTTCCATATGCAAGTGTAGTTGGTAGTTTTATGTATGCATTGGTCTACACTGGACCATAAATTTCACATGCAGTGGGAGCATTGAGTAGGTTTATGTCAAAAATAGGGAAGGAGCATTGGTTAACAGTAAAGTGGGTATTTAGGTGTCTGCGTGGCACTAGTGATTATGGTTTGTGCTACTAAAGAAGACCAGGATTGGATAAATTGTTGGACATACGCAGCTTTGTTGATGCAAATTGGGTTGGATATTTGGATCAAAGAATATTTACAAGTAGGTATGTGTTTAACGTATTTGGACGAGCAGTCAATTGGATGAGGCACTCATGCAAGCAAAGAAGCATTTTGGTTGCAAAGATTTTGTTTAGGAATGGAGTTGCTACAACGAGCTATAAGGATATATTGTGATAGCCAAAATGCAATTTTCTTGGAAAATAGCCCTTCTTATCATTTGAAGGCAAAGTATATTGATGTTTAGGATCACTTTGTGAGGAATATGGTTGAAGACAAAAAGATGTTGCTGGTAAAGTTGGACACTTTGAAGAATGTTGTGGATACATTGAAAAAATCTGTGAGAATTGAGAAGTTTTATTGGTGTAGAGAAAAAATGGGCGTTGTGGCCTTGGACAAATAACTGTGTACTCCTGTGACCCCCATGTGTGCAAAGAAAACAACAAGTGGGAAAATGTTGGAAACATGTTATATTCTTTGCAAGACTAGACCTTGTCACTATTATTTTGCACTAGGTGCAATGGGGGGTTTACAAAGGAGTGATAGCCCCCCTTGTCAAAGGTTTTGCAGGGTGGAGGTAGCCCCCCTTCATGGGGTTCAGGGCAACACCAATGATTTTTTTTTAATGTGGACCCAAGGATGGTGGGTAGACCCACCCATGGTTTTGGGCATGATGGTTTTGTCCACTGTATTTTGTAGATTCAGTAAATGGAACTATAAATATGTTCTAGTCCAGGGTTAATGGATTAGGGGTTTTGAATGCTTTGACATGTATATAATGTATTGTAACATTGAAAGGAATATAATGAAAAATCAATATGGTTTTCCTAGTTTTGGGTTCCAAGATAAAAATATCTGTGTATATTTTATGTTTTCGTCATTTAAATTTTTTGTTTTTTTAAGAATTTATTTGCACGTAATTTCTATAGAGGGTTAAACCACTAATACACATAGGTGGAAAATCTGATGATAGAATCTAACAGTACGGATAAAATCAGAAAAACTGTCATAAGCTAAATGTATTTTTTTGTTGTTTTTTTTATATATGAACGGTTGTCGGATATCTTATGGAAGTTCCTTAACAGTTGGACATTTGAAGATGGTCCTTTACCATTGAATATCCGATGAATGCCAGGGAATCATTGTATAACAACCAATTGCACCATTAATGACCTTTTTCCATTGGACAACATCTAATATGAGACCACTTTACATTGACTAGTTTATCTAATTATAATTAATGTAAGCTTAATATTATATAATATATATATTATATATATATATATATATTATAATATATATAATATTATATATATATATATATATATATATATATATATATATATATATATAAATATATATATATATATTACTTGTGATTGTATTGAAAGGTTGTAGGCCTATTTTGAGGTTAATTTTTGAAGAAAATCATCATTGAAATTTTGGCAAGGAAAAATGTCACATAACATTCCTGAAGGAGGCAAACAAGACATGATATCAACATTAAGGGATTTGAATGATCGAAAATGTTATTACCCTTGTATAAATTTCAAGGGCTTGAAGGCAAGGAGGCTCCTAATAAGAACATCTAAAATGCATTGCAGAGAATATGGGCACGTTGAAGGCGGGCATGAATATCATCCATTCGTAAGTTATTCATTATATGTCTTTGCATTATAGATTGTTTTTGTAAATTTTTATATTTTTTTCATTTTAGATTGTATGTATTTGTATTGTCTTTCTATTGTAAATGTTTATATTCTTTTGGGAGATATTTAACCTATGTTGTCATCTTGATGTGGAGAAATATTATTTGATTATTATGGTTATGGGCAATTAAGGGGTTAGGTCGAGTTAGGGCTTAATTAGTTTATGGGCTTAGGGATAATGGGTTATTGTTTAAGGGTTTAGGGGTTAGGGGTTAAGGTCTTAGGGGTTAGGGGTTTAATGGCTTAGGGGAATGGGGTTAAGGTGTTAGGGGGTTAATGTACGTTTAGGGAGCTAATTAGGATCTAGAGGATTTAGAGGTTAATGGGTTTTTAGGGAGAATTATTAATAAGTTTTTAAATTATATTATGCACATTTAAAACATGGATATATAAAATTTTATGTTCCTAACCACAATGTATTTCACTTAGAAAAGAGACTCTTTCTCATTTTTTAAGGAAAAAACTATGGGACACAAGCCTTGCACTTGGTGTTTCAAAACTTTTTACTAGGGGACATTGATTTTTTTAAGCCCAAGTGATATAGAGTGAATAATTCTCTATATAAAGTATTTTTTTCGATAAGTAAAGGGTCTCATTTGTTGTAAATTATGGGAAAAGTTGAAGTATTTAAAAGCTATAATAGTTCTAGGAAAATGGTAGATTAATGAAATATTTGATAAATCATTAATGGTTATTTTTTCCAAATATATCTTACTTATTATCACTCATGCAAGGTAGAAAATTCCATTTGAATGTCCTTTGAAGTAGGCACAATGTTTTTATTCTATATATAACATTCACTTACCACTAAGTACAAAGGGGTGAGTTTTTGACATTTTGGTCAAATCAACTAAGTAGTCAAAAAGTAAGAATACCTCATTTTGTGCAGTGGGAGATATTGACATTGTGTCTTAGTAAAAAATGATTTCCTATGAAAATTAATGTCTTTTGTGGGTTCCCTACCACTTGTCTAAAGAAAAAAGGGGATCCTATCTAATTTTCTTACATAGGTTATTGATTTCAAAGTTTATAAGTGAAAACATATGTTGAAAATGCAAAATAAAATGCAACTGACAAGTTAGATCAACAAACACATTTTTGCCTTGATTTTGATAGGCTAACCTAGACAATATGAGACCTACCTATTTAGGAGAAATGATGCAAGAGATAGGAAATTAGGAATAAAAGGGTATAGGAAGAATAACTAAAGACAAACATAAGACCAAATAGTAAAGAATAAGAAATACTTATATTCCTGTTGTACATTCCTAGACACCAACTAATTTTAGTAGCAACTTTCATTGTGAAAATACCTTTCATATAAGGTCAAAATTCCACATCCTCTTTAGAAATAATTTTTTCAATTAAAAAAGGTAATATAAGATCCACCCTTCACTTGTCAAAATCGAATATTTGAGAGGATATGGGGATAAAATACATTTTGTTTCCTTTACCCTCTCATTATCTTGTATTATGGAAGCCATTATGAACAATATTGTAGTATTTACCTTGAGTTTTTCCCACTTGAACTTAATTAGTATTGCTTGGATTCATTGGTATTATTTTTTGAGTCTTGTACTTTTAGTACATTTGTAAATGTGATGGAATGAAAAGGGTTGATGATTGTCAGGTGATTGTTCCTAATTTTTTTCAACATAATCATAAACATCTTGCTAAATTGCACAAGCTTCATGAGCACATTGATTTTTTGTATTTGTTTCTTTCTCTCATCCAAGCTCATGGTTGCTCACCCATCATCTTAAAACTTATGGTCTCTAAGTGAAATCAAGAAAGAATATGACATTATAATGATGAATGCAAAATAAGATCAATAATTTTTTTATTATGATTGTGACTATATACCTCAGAAAGTGTCTTTCTTCCTACATGTCCAAAAAAGTGACATATTTCCTAGATTTTTCGACATATTCTTAAATATAATCTTGATAAATTGCACAAGTATCACAATTGATTTGTTGTATTGGTTTCTCACTCTCATCTAAGTTGTCTTTGTCTTTGTTTTCCTATATTATATTTGTAAATGTTTGTATCGATGTTTACATGTTGTCTATATATACTAATATTACTTTATTGATTGTAATTGTATAGTATGGCACCCTAGGTCATTTCTCAAGGAGGAAGAGGTTGTTGTAGTACAAGCGCTTGCTCAAGAACATGGAGAAAATATTGAGGATCAAGCTAATGATCATATGGAAGAAGATAATGATGATGGTAACATAGTTGAAGAAGATGGGAAAAATAGATTGATCCAAAAGAAACTTAATTATGTTGAAATGGACGATCATGACAACCAATATGATGACCATGCTTTTCATAAACCTATACTTGAGAGGGTGATTGGACCTCTTTATGAAGGCTCAAAAACATTCCTTGTCTTTGCTATATTGGTGTTGGTCAACTTAAAGGTAGTGAATGTTTTATCAAACACTTGTGACACAACTCCTAAGGTATTTAATATCTTTTGTGACATTAATTAGTACTATATATATGATAAAGAAACAATTTTTTCCTTTGTTTTTAATGTAATTAGTACATTTATTATCATTTAATTAATTTGTAACATTTAGGTGCAATATGTATGACTAATATTGTTTAGTACATTAACTAGATGTATTGTTTTTCTATGTTGTATATTTTTAGGTGAATTTTTGTTACCGCCATCAAATGTTTTACCTCGTACATACCAAGATTTACATCCCATTATGAAAGATATTGGAATGGAGTATCAAGCTATTCATGCATGTCCTAATGATGATATTATGTATTATAAATAACATGCATTGAAAGACAAATTCCCAAAATGTAATGAGAGTAGATATCAAACCGATAAAGTACCAAAAAAGGTGCCTCACAAGGTTCTTCATTATATTCCCGTATGTCCGCATTTGTGACAATTGTTCGGGTGAAAAAACATAGCAAAAATTATGGATTACCATGCAACAATAGAAGTGAAGATGGTGTTCTTTGAATGCCTACAGATGGATATGCGTTTAGGAATATAGAGAAAAAGTGGCCAAATTTTAAAACAAAACCTTGTAATTGTAGGCTTTCATTAACAACTAATGGTGTCAATCCATTTGGAGATCTCAGATCTACTTACTCAGTGTGGTCCACTTTTGCTATCAACGATAACATTCCTCCTTGGAAGTTAATAAAGAGGGAGCACATAATGTTGACAATGATTGTTCCAGGTATTAATTTGTTTAGAATCAATTTTTTTAACACATGAATATATTGTTCTAGGTGTTAATTTGTTTACTCATATATGTTCAATTATGTCTTCTACATATATTTTATTTACTCATATATGTAGTAAAAATGTATTGTATTTTCAATTAATTAGGTAAGTACTGGGTCAAAAGACATGAATGTATATATCAAGCCTCTTATCGATGAGTTAGTGGAGTTATAGAATGTTGTCACTATGTATGATATCGCACAAAGGGAATTTCAATTCCATGCAATGAATGTATGGATAATTCACAATGAACCAAGGCTAACACATTTATGTGGTATGTTATAACGTTACCCTGCACTTTAATAATGTTTAATTTTATGAAGTTTATTTCATATATGTTTTTTAAACAACCCCTTCATTGTACATAATTAAAGTAATTGTATAAAAATTATTCCATCTCTTGCATGTATTCAAACAAAGAGTAAATTTTCTTGTCCATTTTATGGCCAAAAGATTAAATCTCGTCATTTAAGAAGCTTAGGAAAGGAGGTGTTTGATGAGTATAGGCACTTTGTTTCTAAGAACCATAGGTCTCAAAGTACCGAAAAACATATTTTCAATGGGAAAGAACAGACTGGATTAAGACCACGGAGAATGACACCTTGTGCATGGAAGTTGCAATATAATTGAGTCTCCCAAGATATGGATCAAATTGTCTATGTATCAATATACATGATATATTTGGATTATTTTATATTTTTATGGAATTTCCTTCACTATAATAATTAATAGGTTATATTGTCATTATAATATATTTAACTATGGTTCACCTTTTACGTCATCAAGGCATTAATAACAGGGCACTTCCATGAGGAATGAAAAGTTATCCCAAGAAATTTAATAGATTCCCATATTATGAACACCTAGAAATTGTTCATTTGTTTGATACAATTCACATCGAGGAGAATGTAACAAAGACCTTATGGAAAATCTTATATGGAAGGAGAGATAAAGAAAAATTGTCAATATTTTTAATTACATTAAGGAGGCCAATCATGTGATGAAAAGTGTGATTCATTCAAATAGTGATGTATTCGACCAAAATATGAGAACCCTTCCATGGTTCTTGACAGAGAAATAAAGAAAGGATGTTAAATATGTTGTTGAAAAAATGAAATTTCCAACTAGATTTTCTTCAAACATAAAGAATATCCTAACAAATAAAGGTGACTTAGGTGGGGTAAAAGCTCATGATTAGCATACACTCATTAAGGTAATTATTTTGGTGTATATATTTGTACATTGGTGAAACATCTTGTTAGTGTTTTTTTTGTACTAATTTGGGAATAAATAATGATCAATCATTATTTTTGATATTGTATGTTCTATCCCTATCTCTCCTAGACAACTTTGAAAACAATGTCAAACAAGTTATATATGATCTTGGAAAATGCATGAGGTAAGTGGAGATATATGTGCAATGTGTAACTTGTTCAATAATTTGCTGTACAACTTATATTTGACTACATGTGTTTTATTTGTCATTATGTACTATATAATTTTCTAGTGAAACCTGTGATTTACTTACTTTATTTGTAGATGGTTGTAAATGATCGATAAAGAAGATATAAAGTATTAGAGAAAAAATTTCCTCGTCTAATGTATGAAATGCAAAAGTATATACATCTGACGTTTTTCATTGCACAAGAACACTACCTCGTACACCAAGTCGAGCAGATTGAAAAGTGTGGACCTATACACACAAGACCAATGTGGATGGTTGAGAGGAACTTGAAATCACTAAAGGCTTTGGTCAAACAAAGAGCATGTCCTAATGGTTCTATGGTAGAGGAATATATGGTATATCAAACCATGGTTTATATTCATCAATATAGTCTTGCAATAGGAAAAAGTATTAATGTATTGGATAAAATTGGTATGTTGACTCTGTGAACAAATTTGAAGGGGAGCACCTATTAGGGGAAGGTAGAATGAGGAAAGTGAGATGTAAGTAGATAGTGGAGATTTATAGTACATTTGACTTTTTTGTTTTCATGTATATTGTACTTATATAATTTTTAGTCTTCTTGCATAATTCATTATTATGAAGGTATAACATGGTAACTATATATATGTGTGTGTGTGTGTGTGTGTGTGTGTGTGAGAGAGAGAGAGAGAGAGAGAGAGTTGTTTTTTTTAATACAGTAAGTTGAGAGTGGGATGCAATACATTTCTACTTTGTGAACGATCTTGATTGGATGAAGGTATGGATTTAATGATGCAAACAAGATAATAATGGTAGGTTATCATGGTATGTTGTGTCTATGTTGGTCAAAGAAGACCAACGCAGTGGATATATCAATCTTACACACAGGGAAATTGATTTAGCATATGATTTGAAATATTATAATGAAAGAATACTCACCCATACTACTTAGTTTTTTTACAATTATATTGATGCATATGGCATGATTTTTTCTTCATTTTCAAAATTTCGAAGTATAAATATGCTTATTAATTGACAATGAATTTTTTATGTGTTTGACATATTGCAGTTGAAACACCACAACAAAATCTGGTGTGATGGCTGCAAATTTCACATCAAAAGATTGGATGAAAAGCCGAAATTTTTTGATAGTGGGATAACTACAGTATTTTAGGTTATCAATGTTGCCTCTAGAAGTGACACACATCCAAAAGTATCTTACAATCGATATTATGGGTATCTACATGATATACTTGAGTGTGACTTTAAATCCTTCAAAATAGTCGTGTTCGATGTCAAATGGTATAGGCTACGAATCCATGAACGTGACCTTGATAGAACTATTATTGAGCATGTTAATGGATTTACAATGGTTGATACAAGGAATGTTGAGCTAGAATCAAAGCCCTATGTTCTTCCAAGCCAATGAGAATAGGTATTTTACATAGAGGTTCTGGGTAAAGCGGGTGGGTCATATGTTGTTAGATATGATCCAAGAGGAAGGTTAGTAAAGTATAATATAGCAGAAAAACTAGATGAAATTGAAGAAGACGATGATGTATAGGAGTAGGGGGTTCATGTGTTAGATGAAGATGTCAAAGAAGTTCAAGGATATATCTATCGAGACAATATTAATTTGGATGATCTAAATGATATATTTGACGTTTTGTTAGATGAAGCACTTGAAGAAGTCAAACCAAATGTAGAAGAGCATGTTCCAGATGATGATATAGACTGTTGTCCCTTAAGAAACCAATTTCTTGGCTGTGTAGAAATTGTGCTTAAGACATTAATGTTTATTAGTTATGTCACTTATTTATATGATGTATCCTCAAATGAAGGACTTGAAAGACCTAGTTCTTAACCCTTAATACTTAGGTGTTATGAAAGTCTCAAACATGATGTTGGATATAAATGCTGAAGGAAGAATGTTTTGAAGGGTTAGAGACAATATGTTGTTTTCACAGAAACTATTAACTGTAACTTGGAAGAAATGTAGAAGTAGGGGTTTTAAGTATAGGAGCACTCTTTTAAGGAATTTTAACTTCATTCACATAAGTAAACAAAGACCTGCAGCTTCATTGCTATATTTAAAGAAAAGAAGACATATTATGACACATAATAGATAAGTTACAAAATCATAACCAACAATGTGTGGAAAACTTATGATTCTTTCATTAATCAACAGTTTATCAAAAATACAGTAGCCTAGTCTCCAGGTTCTTCAAAATTCGAACCCTTTTTCTATAATTTTGTTTCTTTTTATACATCATGTGATAGTTGATAATCACCAAAACTATCAAATTGTTTAACTATCTCCTAACTGTCTAAAGTAAAAGTCATTACGAAATATTACATTGGAGGGTATAAGCCACCTCATTCTCAAGAAAACAAAATAACAACAAGTAACAAAAATTAGAAAACTGATGATGGTTGCTTGCTGTTTGGATCTATGGCTTGACTGCTAATGAAGTTTCTTTGTAGATGTTCTAATAATAATTAAACTGTTTTAACACAACAAACTGCATCTTTACAAAGCTCTGTGCATGGACTTGGGCCCATGTATGTATTAGAAATGTTCTAATTGGCTAAAACATAAAGAAACCCTTATGGCCCACATATATATAGGGAGTGCTCTGATTAGCATAAACACAAAGAAACTCGACCAATCACCATTCCTTTCTAATTCTAGTTATTCTGCTAAAACAACGGAATTGGTTGATTTGCGCAGAATATTGCTTACCACAGAACTGAAACAAAAGTATAATTTAAAGATTTCTCGGGTCCAAAATTTATAATAAATTTTGTGCACTTTTCGATGTGATATCCATCAGATCTTATCGCTTCTTGATGAGTGGCTGTGATTAATTTGGACTTCAATGAATTAAACCACATTCTATAACCATCATGTCCATTTTCTGAATTAAACATCGTCCTTGTTAACCACATGATTACCATTGGATCTGTATTTGTTAAGCGGACGACCTTGATCAACTGAGGTTTTAAATCAATTTTATAACTTCTCGTGTCTGATTTTAAATTAAACTTCGTTATTTTTATCCACGTGACTATCGTTGGATCTATTGCTTGTCGATCGAACGGCTCAGATCTTCTCCCGAGTTCCTCGCATTCAAAGGTCGTCAATAGTCATAAAATAAATCATTTCTTTCAAATTTCCGCATTCTCCTTTATTTTCGTTATAACATAATATTTAATTTTTTTTTGATAAAACTGAAAATAAAATTAGAATGACGATGGATGCTACAACATCTGGCTCCACCTGGGGATATTTCTTTTACCACAGAAGTGCTAAGAACCATAGATCAGTGCCTTCACCTCCAACATGGAGTCACATATTTCTTAGCTAATTTAAATTCTATGGAATTTGTACAATGAATCACTCTGGTATCTACAATGACAATATGCTTGTGTTTCGAGACTAGAAGTAATGTTTGAGGTACTACCCATTGGCAGGCAATTGTAAAGATTCTTCATCAAGATTCTCAAGGAAGAATGTATTATTTTCCCTTGCTTCTATGATCCTGAATGGGTCATACTAGAGAGGATCAAACTTCCCATGTTTACCCTTATCTTCTCTTCTAGTATCCCACCTTAATACGAAGTCTCCAACTTTAAAATCAATCTCTTTGTATTTTTTGTCAAAAGGACCCTTCATCTTTGATTGATACGTAATCAAGTTGTTTCTTACCTTATCCCCGCCTTCACTTAATTCCACTACCTTATGCATCCTTCTTATCAGAGCAGTGGGTTCTTCTTTTGCCTCCTGAGTCATTGCAATTATAGGCTTCACAAGCTGACTTGGGAACATAGATTGAGTTCCATACACTAACTCAAAAGATGATTTGCCTGTAGACCTTCTTGTAGTCACTCGAACAACCCATATAGAAAACTTTAACTTTGAATCCTAGTCTTTCTGGTTCTCTGCAATGATTTTCTTAAGGATCTTCATCAATTTTTTGTTAGTGGATTCAACCAATCCATTTCCTTGTGGCTGATAAGATGTTGAATGAGATAAAATAACATTATATTTCTGACAAAAATCAACAAACTTACTTGAACTGAAGACTTGAGCATTGTCTGTTATGATTTTGACAGAGCATCCAAATCTACTGAAAATATTTTCCTCTAAGAACTTCATCACCACTTGGTCATTTTCCCTTTTAGTAGGTATAGCTTCTACCCACTTGGTGAAATAATCAGTAGCTGTAAGAACCCACTTGTGTCGTCCACTTGAAGGTGGGTTAATTTCTCCAAGAAAATCTAGTCCCCATTGTCTGAATGGTTCTTCTATGAAGACTAGGATCAAAGGCAAAGGAGCAAACCTTTTCTTCTCACCAAAAAGCTAACACTTCTGATAGCTTCTGACAAACTTATGTGTATCACCAAATAGGGTGGGCCAATAAAGCCCTACCTAGAGGATTTTATGTGTAGTAGCCTTCCAACTATAATGTCCACCACATAGCTTCTCATGATAATATTTAATGGTTTCTGTAAATTCATCCTTTGTTAAACATAACAACAAAATTCCCATAGGATCCTTCCAATACAATCTACCCTCAACAATCACATATGGTTGTGCTTTGATCTTTAATGCTCTATATTTTGTTCTATCCAAATATTGAGGACAAGAGAAAACATAATGGACTATGTGCTTGTACCATTCAAAACATAAAATATTATATCTAATCTTGATACCTAGATTTGAATTTTCTTCACCTTCTTCAATTATCTCCTCATTTGCATGTCTTAGAAAGTTGATTCCCAATGCCTAAAAATTTGACTCTATCAACATCTTTGCTAATCCTTGCCCTTTCACCAGCTTTGTGGGCTCTATGTCCAGGTCATACTCTTGAATTTTGGCTATCCATTTCCCTCTTTTGCCTTTCACATCACTATGGACTAAGACATCCTTTACTGTAGCATTTGGCACATAAGCAGTGATTTGTGACTGCCACACATAAGTCCTCAAGGCCTTTAGGGCTTTACCAAAGAATATACATGCTTTTCAAGAATATTATAATTTAGTTCAGCATCTCTGAGAATCTTGCTAAAGAAAGAAACTCCCTGCTCCATTTCTTCATCATTTTTTCTATAACAAAACAACAACTATTGAATTGAGTGATGAAAATGAAAAAGCTTGAAAAGGCTATTGATAATCAGGGCTAATTAAATCTGGAGCTGCTTGCAATGCTTCTTTAATCCTGGCCGAATGACTCTCTATCTTCCTTAGTCCAATGCACTTCATTTTCCTTCTTCAACATATTGGTAATTTCCTTTACAATTTCAGCATAATTGGAGACAAATCTCCTTAAAAAGCTTATGTTTCCCAAAAAAATTTAAATGTCTTTCTTGTTGGAAATAATACCGAGAAGGGGGTGAATCAGTATTATCAGATCTATAATTTTATTTCCCAAGTAGATTTATATACGCTACTTCAGTGAAGTGAACTAGCGTGTACATGTGACTGTACTTAAAGCAACCAATGTATATGCATATAACTTTTGATTTAGACAATTTATCATGTATTGAGCCTAAACCACTATATCAAATATTTATTAGACAGTGCAGTAAAAGAATAATAAAGCATCACACATAAGCAACAAACATGAACACCAAGATATAAGGTGGAAACCCAATGTGGGTAAAAACCACCTGTTGTTGCCATCTCTGTCTTCTTTTTAATAATAATAAAATCTGTTTACAATCTTGTATTGGTGTAGACTCATACCAGTACACAGGCACCCACCTGCAGAAGGCTACAACCTTCTTTTGTTCTCCAGCTGCTACTGGAAGGGAGCTACAACCCCCTAGCTCTTGTACTAGCCAATATGTTTACTAGTACGTAGGTGCCAACCTACATAAAACTTCACTCTTCCACAAGGGACCACATTTCATGAATTTTCAGACTAGATACCACGTTTCATCCAGTTTTCATACTGGACCCATGAACAACATTGAAACTTAGAAAATCATAACTTCAGTACAACCATCAAATACATCTGCATCAACCAACCATTGAAACCCAATCATCACCTTCTGAATCAACCACAACTAATTCAATCAATCACTTGACAACCCATCATCACTGAAGAAAATCACAATCAATCAATTTGATCTTTTAGAACACAGTCACCAGAACACAAAGTAGAACCCAGAACTCTACAACAACAAACAAAAACAACTGAAACTTTAAACATCATACTTCATAAGGTAGACACTACTTCCATGTGTCAAACCAGTGTCTATACACAGATTTACCAAAAGGGAACCAACGTACCGATCTAAAAATTCAAATTTATGATGTATACGCTACTTTGATATGTTGAACCAATGTGTATGCACTCTTTTACTAAAGCGAACCTACGTACAGATCTGTAAATGATAACTTAAACATCACAATTATTCCAAACTTCAGTCATACCCAAATCATCACATTTATAGAATAAAACATTGCGTCAGTATTCAGATCTAGATTTCTCAAGATCAAACCACATAATGATAATACTCTTAGGCCTTTTTGATCCCGATCCATCAACCTTCATCAGCCTTATACATTCATCCTTAGATCAAATCAAGCAAACCATAGGTAACTCATTAACATGCATATATGATTCAACACTTCATAAGATATTCAAATTCTTGCACTGCTTGGCCTAATGATATTCTCCTCCTTATATAGTTTTAGGTCTTTCTCAATACCATGGACCAAAACTACTTAGGACCAATATCTTGGACCGACTACCTTGGATCAAATACCTTGGACAAAGATATACCTTGGACCAAAAACTTTGTTTTCCCAAGATATACATGCTTTTCCTTATGTGAAAGTGCGTGTGTACGTATACGCTCCTTTTGTTTAGTGAACCTGCATGTATATGCAGCTTGGTCAAGGTGAACCTACATATAACTCTCTTTCCTCATTCTTTGTAGTATGATCTATAATTCTTTGTTGCTGATATGCTTCATTGTGATCTTTCATTTGAGTGAGTTTCTATCAAGGACAACACCTGTATCATAATGCCAACATTTCTTACTCTTGGGCAAGGGTATTTTCTGCACAGATTTCACCCTTGCTGGATCTATCTTCACTCCATCTCTAGAAACAATGTGCCCCAGTAGTTTTCCCTCTTCTAGAGCAAATATTGACTTCTTAGGATTCAAGGAAAGCCCAAATTTTCTGCATTTCTCAAAAGTATTTTTAAGATGGTTTAGATGCTCCTCATCAGACTTAGAGAAAAAAGTGATGTCATCCAAGTATATCACTACAAACTTATCCCCTACAAATGCAATATCCATAGCCCTCTTGAATTTTTCACCTTCATTCATCAAACCCAAAGGGCATTCGAGCATACATAAAGGTTCCCTAAGGAGTTGTGAATGTAGTCTTTTTCCAGTCTTCTTTATCAATAGCCACCTGGTTAAACCTAGAGAACCCATCCAACATGGACATTGTGAATGATCCTGTTACCTTCTACGGCACATGATCCATTTTAGGTAACAGATAGTTATCTTTTAAGGAAGCCCTATTGAGATTTCTAAAGTCCACACATAGCCTTATTTCTCCATTTTTCTTCCTCACATGCACTAAATTGGCCACCTAGTTAGAGTACCTGAGCAGAACTGTTATCTTGGCATCAAGTAGCTTTTTGACTTCTTTCTCAACTAATGGTAAAAGCAGAGGGTTTGTCTGTCTAAGTTTATGATTAAATGGTTTAATCCCCTTTTTCAAGGGAATCTTATGTTGAATAATACTTACATCATATGTTTTGAGATCCTCATAGGACCAAGCAAAAACATCAATATAGTCCTTGAAAAGCTTAATATATCTCTCCTTGTAATTAACTGGAACTCCATTAAGTAATTTGACTAACCTGGGCTCCTTCTGGGTTCCATTATTGTGATCTTGAATCTGCTCATCCTGTGGAATTTTCTCTGAACTAACAGCTACATCATTGGAGTTAAAAGGTCTTTCAAGAGGGACAAGCCCCCTTGGCAGAGTATATCTTTCAATTGAATAATTTTTTGATTAGCTATGGAATTTTTTAAACCACTTACTCCTGCACCTCTTGTTGCTTCATCTTCATCTTGATCAATCTTTGTGCCTTGAAAATCTTCAATCATAGTCAAGAATTCCTTAATCTACTGATCATCCTCAAAAATTTTCTAGTGTTTTATGTTATCAAGAACAGAAGGCCTATGCCTTATTTCAAACTCATATCTTAGCTTTGGATTAATAGGAGGCCTAAAAGTACTAGCAACCACAACCAAAGATTCTATTAATCTGTTTCCATCTCTTCGAATGGATTGAATGTTGAAAGCTTCAAATAAGTTCTCAACCAAATCCCACACTTCATTTCTGTATGCCCTAAGCCTAGGGTGTTTTGTCTAGCAGTGGTTATTTATTTTCTTTATAATCAACGCTGAATCTCCAAAAACAGAAATTGATTAGACTCCCATTTGTTTTGCTATTTACAGAGAAATGATCAAGGATTCATATTCTGCCACATTATTTGTTGCTTTGAAGTCCAATTTAAAAGAAAAATGGAACATATTACCTCCAGGTGTGATTAGAAGGAAACCAACACCTGTTCCTTCTTTAGAATAGGCTCTATCAAAGATGCACTTCCACACCCCTTCTGTTTGCAGCTCTGTATTTACATTCGCTGAAGTAAGTTTCCTCTGGTTATCTTCAACCAACTCTGCATTTTCATGCAACATGAAGCGATCAAAGTCATCTTTCTCTTGGCTATATACAGGTGAATTACTTGCTCCGTTCTTTGTGATTGTTTTTACAAATTTGGTTTCTCTGTACAACCTCCTTTCTTCTCCACCAAAAATTGGTATGATAGCATAAGTAAAATCTAGTTTCGAAACACCACCCAATTTAGCCCCCGATGACCTAGATAGCAACATTCCCAACCTAGTAGGGATATCTGCTACCACTACATCCATTACCAAGCTTCTAGCTGGGATATAGGGTAGTGACACCACCATATCTTTAATGAACCCCAAACAATTGACTTTATTTGAATCAAAAGAACACAAGTCTCTGTAAGGTTTAGTAACTTGTAGGTTTAGTTGTTTCATCATTGATAATGGCATAAGGTTATGTGAAGCTCCTGAATCAAACATACAATTATGCAAGAGGAACTCATGAATCAATAAAGAAATGTAGAAAGGAGGTGTTGAAGAATCTACCTCCTCCACATGTGGACCAAAAACCACTACTAGCTTATCTTTTTGCAGATTCACAGTGTCATTTACATTCACATTCTCTCTTAGATTGATAAACTTAGAAACTCTCTCTGATAAACTCGTGTTTTTACCAACTCTATGAGGGGCACTTGAATTCTAATTTTTTTCTAATTCTTTAGTAAGACTAAACACATGAACCTGTTTAGTATTCCTTTCATTTTCATCTTCACTTCTCTTTAATACTAAAACCTCTTGTGGAATGGGAAAATGTTTTTCTAAAGGAATTTTTTCACTTCTATCTTGAGAAGAATCACCTTGAAGTATTTAAGTCTTTCTATTTGTATTCTGTTGTTGCTTCCCTTTATTCAATTGTTTTGCAGGCTATGGTTCTTGTGGAGTCACCTTTTGTAAGGGAGATGGAACTTGTTGCTCACCTTCATCTTCTTGACTTCTAGATCTTTTCCTTGATCTCAAGTCATATTTCTTATGTAATTTTGCCTGCATAAAATTAGAAAACTACTTCCAATACTCATCAATTTCATTCTCATCATAAATGGCACCTATTTCAGCATATTCATATTCTTGTCCCTCAACACCTAGTTCATATTCATCTACTACATACAATGTGGAAATCTGATCATCATGGTCCCTGGAATGCTTTGGTACTTCATCAGGATCTGCCTCTAAATACAGTGGTGCTTGAACCTGATCTTGGTCTTTTCTCTCCTTCTACAAGATTTGCAGAGGTTGTCTTCTATATTGAGGATTAAAGTTTCTATTCTGTTGTGCTTGCCTCTGAGAATTCTTACTCTCCAATTCCAATTTAATCAATTTACTAGACAAAGCTTTAATTACATTATTCATATCCTCTAATGTTTGATTTTGAGAGGATTCCACTTTAGCCTTTCCCTTATCTTGGATAGGATGTGTCTCTGGTGCTTTATCTGCAGCCACCAGATTTGCTTCTATTTCTAATGCATCATTTTGGATCTAATCAAGTGTTGTGGATCTTCTCTCTCTTAATGTGGAACCCAAAATTTGATTCAAAAGCCAATGCAAAAGTTAATTTTGCACCAGTATGAGGGGGCTTAATCTCCACTGGAAGACTATTGTACAATTCATTAAGCCTTCTGATGAATTCAACGACACTTTCATCAGATTTCTTCTTAATAGCATTAAACTCTGTGAGTGAATACCCATGGTCTCTTTTCTCTCACCATCTCTGGGTGAACAAGAGCTCCATCTCTTCCCATGTAGGAATAGAGTTATTAGGAAGCCCTTTAAACCATTTTCTTGCTTCTCCATCCAAGGATTGCACAAAAAGTCTTAAAACAACATCTCGATGTTCAATGTTTAGATTTTCTGCAAAATTAGAAAATATTGTTGTATGATTCTCTGCTCTTTGTTCATCCTCCCCTGTGAAATGAGGAAGAATCTTTAAGTATTCTTGTGGCATCTGATTCAACTGTTGTGGCAATTGAATAGGTGCATAACTATTCATCAAGAATGCAGGTGCTACCATGTTTACTCCTAAACTTACTGAACCTTGAGCAGGTGCAGAACTTGATAGAGGAGTAAATGGAGTATGAAAAGGTGGCAATGTGGTTATAGGTTTAGGTTGAATAACTATAGCGGATACTGAGAAAGAAACAGACTCTAAAGGCTATTCTTGACAATTGGGTTCTTGAAATTAAGTGGATGTAAAAGGTGATTCTTGGTCAATAAAAGATGAATGTTTGGATGAAAGATGTGTTGAACTACTACCAGGTGCAAACAATGTAGGACTTGGTGTAAATGGACTTTTAGGCCTTCCAACCCTCTTGGAAACTAGCCTCTTGGGGTCTGAAAGGGCTTGAAATTTCTATTGTGAGGTATCTAACCACGTATGAGGCCTCTTTGAAGCTAGAGTTATCGCTTTTTGTTCAATACAACCAAATATTTCCTCCTCACTGAACAACCAGAGAAAAATATTAAAAACCGAGGGAAAAGTGTTATTGACTTCTCTCCCTGACAGCGAAGCCAATTAATGTTGTCCCTTAAGAAACCAATTTCTTGGCTATACAGAAATTGTGCTTAAGACATTAATGTTTATTATTTAAATCATTTATATATGCTGTATCCTCAAATGAAGGACCTGAAAGACCTGGTTTTTAACCCTTAACACTTAGGTGATATGAAAGTGTCAGAATGCCATATGATGCTGGATATAAATGCTGAAGGAAGAATGTTTTGAAGGGTTAGAAAAATATGTTGTTTTTCACAAAAACTATTATTTGTAACACTTTGAGAAGTTAGAGACAATATGTTGTTTTCGTAGAAACTAATATCTGTAACTTAAAAGAAATGTAGAAGTAGGGGTTTTAAGTATAGGAGCACTCTTTTAAGGAATTTTAACTTGATTCACATAAGTAAACAAAGACCTGCAACTTCATTACTATGCTTAAAGAAAAGAAGACATATTATGACACATAACGGAGAAGTTACAAAATCATACCCAACAATGTGTGGAAAACTTATGATTCTTTCATTAATCAACAGTTTATCAAAAATACAGTAGCCTAGTCTCCAGGTTCTTCAAAATTCAAACCCTTTTTCTATAATTTTGTCTCTTTTTATAAATCATGTGACAGTTGATAATCACCAAAACTGTAAAACTGTTTAACTCTCTCCTAACTTTCTAAAGTAAAAGTCATTACATAATATTACATTGGAGGGTAAAAGAAACCTCATTCTGAAGAAAACAAAATAACAATAAGTAACAGAAGTTAGAAAATTGATGATGGTTGCTCACTGTTTGGATATGTAGCTTGACTATTGATGAAGTTTCTCTGTAGATGTTCTGATAATAATTAAATTGTTTTAACACAACAAACGCCAGCTTTACGAAACTCCATGCGTGGACTTGGGACCACGTATGTATCAGAAATGTTCTGATTGGCTAAAACATAAAGAAACCCTTATGTCCCACATATATATCGGGAGTGCTCCGATTGGCAGAAACAAAAAGAAACTCAACCAATCACCATTCCTTTCTAATTCTACTTATTCTGCTAAAAAAATGGAATTGGTTGATTTACGCAGAATATGGCTTACCACGGAGTTGAAAAGAATTTAGACTTTGGTTCATAAACTTATCATGTCTACCTTTTCCACAGACCTTTGCCTTCCCCACAGACCTGATATGGAAACAAAACTATAATTTAAAGATTTCTCGGGTCCGAAATTTATAATAAATTCCGTGCACTTTTCAACGCGATATCCGTCGGATCTTGTTGCTTCTTGATGAGTAGTTGTGATTAATCCAGACTTCAACGTATTAAACCACATTCTATAAACCATCGTATCCATTTTCTAAATTAAATATCAACCTTGTTAACCACACGATTACCATCGAATCTGCATTTTTCAAGCGGACGACCTTGATCTGAGTTTTTAACTCAATTTTTTAACTTCTCGTGTCTGATTTTGAATTAAACTTCGTTATTGTTATCCACGCGACTACTGTCGGATCTGTTGCCTATCAATTAGATGGCTCATATCTTCTCCTAAGTTCCTCACATTCAAAATCCATCAATAGTCACAAAACAAATCATTTCTTTCAAATTTTCACATTCTCCTTTATTTTCATTATAACATAATATTTGATTTTTATTTTTTATTTTTTATTTTTTATTTTATTTTTTAATTTTTATTTATTTTTATTTTTTAATTTTTAATTTTTTATTTATTTATTATTTATTATTATTATTATTATTATTTTTTCCGATAAAACTAAAAATAAAATTAGAATGATTATGGATGCTACAACATAGATGATGATGTTGATTATAATATCTAGAATCCTTTGAACATGAATTATGAACTAGATGAGACATATGATGAGCTAGATGAGGATGAAGATCAATGATATCAAAATGTTTAAATGTACAAGATATGTACTTATATATTTTCAGTTGGTTTGTTCTCTTTCATTCACCTTAAATTTTCATTTTCCTATTTTTTATGTTTGATTGTTACTATTTTTCTTTCAAATATATTATAGTAGATAGATTGGGTATCAGGGAATTGAGAGTGATGTCGGGGGGTGGGGGGATGGGAGGGTCCATATGAGCTTCCACCTTCACGTGGTTGGCCTTGTATAGTAGAGAATATATTATTCTTGAAATGAATATAATCTACTTTAGGTTATACAATCATCTCCAATTTTAACTTTAGTTCGTCTAATAATTTCCAAGGTTTTCCATTTACTAATGAGTGGAAATTATGCTTTGACCCCACATAGAGTGACTTGTGAATGGGGCCAAAGGAAAACCTAAGTTCAAATGACTAATTCGTAGAGTTCATAAATGAGAAACCTAAGTTCAAGTCAAAATGTCATGAAAAACATACATTCAAATCATCATCATCGTACAATATAAGCTAATAATGTGCTAAAAGGAATCCAAAAAGTGCACTCAAATTGAAAGAAATATGTGACAATGAACATTTCTCAAACATAAGCCCCAATGGCTACATGGTATTTGAGTATATTGTACATTATCCAAGCTTCTAGATAGACCTACAAAAACTTGTGAATGCTACAATGACCATCTTAGAAAACATTGTCGGGACATCCTTAAGTCCAAAATGCATGACATTCTATAAACCCCATTTTGTAGCAAAAGTTGTCTTCTTCTACTACTTGATATTCTCCTAATGAGCCATTGATGAAAGAACAAGTTTCCTTTCCGCAACATGGTCAAGCACCTAAACATTGAATGTGATCAAGAAAGTGTCATGGACACCAGAACCATTTAATCGTTTGACATCCACACAGGCACATATCCTTTCTCTTGTTTTCTTATCCATAGTTAAAATTAGGGTAATCCACTCTCAATCTTCTAGAAAAAAATATTTCAATAAATAACATCTTGTCTATTTCCTCCTTTATGTTCTTCCTTACTCGAGAATACATCTTGTAGGACCACTTCTTGATAAGTTTGACATTTGATTTAACTTGATTTTCCTCTCCCCTGTCTCTTTTTTGATTCCATTCATCTCTATAAACTCCATGGAAAATTCCTCATATTCTCTAAGCAAGGTTGCAACTTATGAAATGATATTCACATCCTAGTATTCTCCCATTGACACTATGTTGGGCTTCTCTATAGTACCATATTTCATTTCCTTATCTTTAGGGATGCTTTATATATTTACTCACCTTCATCATCCCCGACCTCCTTAACAAATGTCTTTCAACCATTCCCTTAAATGTGAGGTGGTGCAGCTCCTCACACTATCCTATAACCCTATAATTGTTCCTAATCACCTAATCATATATATTGATGAAATATTAATATTTAATATCCTTTAAAAAATATTAATATATAATATATAATATACATTTTATATATTATATATAATATATATGGTATACTTTTGTGGAGTAATTAGTTATTAGAGAATTAATAAAAATGGGTTCTTATAGTTAATTGATCAAATAAGAGAAGGGGCATTCAAGAAGAGCATGAGGGCATTCGAGTAGGTGGATGAAGGTGTGGAAGGTAGTTGCAGAGTCTGGCAACAAATATGCAGGTAAGAAGCTAATTCGATTATTCTTGTTTTGTGGCATCACATTGGTTCAGACCTTTGTGGAAGAAAATTTCTCTTAGCGAAGGGCTCAAGAAAGCCATATTTCACTCTCAGATCTGAAACATTTCTTGCTTGGAAAATTATCGAAATCTTAAAGAGTTTAGGGCTTAGAGTTTTTGAAGGTTAATTATAAAAATTCAATTAAAATTTTTTAGCCTAATCTTCTCTACAAGTTCATGTATTTTCAAAGGAAATATTTCATTTTCCAAGGGGGTTGTAAGATTTATTTGAAGGACAAGGCTGAGTCTCCTTGGTGTCCATTTGCAATTTTTCTTAAAGTTAAAATGAATAGTGTATTTCCTTATCCCCTAAGTGTAAGGAAGCTTGAATGTATTCCTTTGCAGGGTTTAATCAAAGGCCAATTTCTCATTTGACCTTTCACCCAAGCTACAAAAAATTGGGGCCTCGACTCTAAGATCACACCTTCTCAAAACAACCACGAACCTTTGTGGAAAAAAATGACTCTTATCCAAGGGCTCAAGAAAGTCGTCTTTCACTCTCAGATATGAAATCTTTCTTGCTTGGATAATTATCAAAACCTTTAAGAGTCTAAGGTTTAGATATTTTGCATGTTAATTATAAAAAATAATGAAAATTTTTGAGCCTATCTTCTTGGCAAGGCCGTGAATTTTCATAGGTCATATTTCATTTTCTAAGGGGAGTATAAGATTTATTTGAAGGAAAAGGCCGAGTCTCTTTAGTGGCCATCTGCAATTATTTTAAATTTAAAACAAATCATGTATTTCCTTCTCCCCTGAGCATAAGGAAGCTTGAACATATTCCTTTGAAGAGTATTTGAAATCAAGGGAGCAGTCATTGACATCCATTAATAATGAGATTTGTCTAAATTTATGAGCTATTTCCCTTTATTCCATATTCAGAAGTGAAATTCCTCCTTCTTCCATGAGTGAAGATCCCTACTGTAGAGAAAACAAATAAAATTTTATGAGGGAAAATTAATCAGGCCTGGTAATTATATTCGTCCTAAAGTATCCTAGTGCTTATATTCCTCCTTTAGTTTACGTTATGGACATTTTAACCTTTTCTAATTTATGTGTGACAAATTTATTATTTTTTGGGCTATTATTATCAGGTTTCAATGTGATTAGCCTATGTATGGAACACTTCAGATCTAATATGTTAGGACAATTTTAAATAGGTGAAAACTAGAGAAGAATCAAGGACACAAGGCCTTGTGGCCTCACTCCAAGGGTTGGTATTCCTAGGTAAGTGCTCAAATGAAAACGTTTTACCTTCAAACAAGAAATGTAACCCCTCCACCAGGAAACACTGGCCTACAATCAACCACAATTTTCCTATTAACCAAATATAAAGCCTTTCAATGAAGTAATGGAAAGTTTCTAATTTGAAATAATGATAAACACATGCAATAATTTTGATTGGGCCTACAAAAAAAGTGGATTACTATGAAGATCAAATGAAACAAGTTTGTGAGCCCTCCAAGCATTGTGGCTTAGGATAGAAGCATCCTCCAAGTGATTCAGTCCAAGACAAATGCAAGAAACCCCTGTGATGATGGATGGAGTCATGTAAAAACCACATAATTAGCTCTTAAATCACCTCCAACAATAGAAAACCCCTCACTAGGTCTACAACCAAGGAAGAGAGGCCTATTTGAGCCCATGATTAATTCAAACAAGGTTGTACAAAATCATTTAAAGACCTGTGGCTAGGGATCTAATGGATTAGACCCTACAACTTGGCACAAGGTTATGAAGAGACAATCTTAAGCTAATTGAAGAGGCTAAATATTACAAAAAAATACATAGATAACCTCGATAACCAAGAATCATAGTACAAAGGGTCTAAGAACAATCTCTTGGAGTTTTTTAGCTTCACTTATGAGTAAGAAGAGAAACTTACGCCTAGCCTCAAGGATTTCTACACACCCAAGAGAAACATATGCATTACCTTAGAGATCAACCAATAATTAGAATAGTGGGTAGCATAAATGGAGAATAAGAGGAAAAACTTAGATGAATTCATTAAAGGGAAATAATGGTCCAAAACCCTCCCCAACAATTTCCATCCATTCCATTCAAGTGAAATAAATTGGAATTTAGCAAGAATATGCCCACATTAGCGACAATATGAGGGACGCTCATAGAAGGACAAATTCCTTGCAATATATATATATATATATATATATATTATATATATTATATATTTATATATTATATATATTTATTATTAAGGTATGGATATGATTGGAATTATAAATACCTGGTTTGAAGGCCATAACCTTTTACATATTTTTCCACAAAATATCCATTTGTCCAAAATTCCCACCCCTTTATATAATATATTTCTAATTTACCATTTACTACTATTCTGAAAACATTTCTCCCATATACCCTCCAAAAAAACACCATTATAAGCTACATATCAACAGTACATATGTCCATACTAAAATTAGAGAGAAACATTGTGTCTCCTCCCTTGATGGAGCCACCTGATATTCATTGAAGCCCACTACAAGATGTTATTAAATCTCATCGATATCCGTTCATGTTTTCATCATCATTCTCCATGAGCTCGCCATTCATAGTGTCCTCCATATCATCGAAGATATTTTTTGTGTGTTGGTACACCTTCATCCCCTCTTTTTATGATAGTATCGACTCTAAACTCTAGCATATCAGCATATAACTACAAATGCTCCATTTTAAGCTCCAAAAACTCCAACCATCATGACAATAATTCCTTACAAGAACTTGTCTCTATTAGTTACATCTAATCGGTACTGAATATTAAGGTGGTCATGAATTTCACCATTCCTACAAGCCTAGCCACAATGGTGCCGAGCTTCTCATCAACTTCCCCTTCATTGCACTCTGTTTCCACCTAAATTCTCTAAATTTACTGGCTCAACACACCTAAAATTTGAATTTCCTTCATAATGTAGTCCTTCACTACCCTGCGCTCTATATATAATAAAAACATTCCCTTCCTGCCCAAATCTGAAGTCTTGTTGCATTGAAAGATGATGTTTTCACCAAAACCACTTATGCCAGATCTATTAAATTTTTAGCTCTAAACCTATAATTTTCAAAAAGTTTCCTATTACCAAACTAATACTCTAGATCAGAAGATATGGGTTCACACATTTGATATGCCGTGCGATTTCAATTCACAACTTGCCCATCTATCATTTATTGATTTCGGACTTGCATCACTGCTCCAGGTGGCTGAGAGGGCCTAATTCTCTACAATATGGAATGCCTCCCATATGTGTACCTTGTTTAATGAGGTTATTAAATTAAAGGTGTTCAAAATGATTATTATAATAAAATATCTATTGCCAATTTTATTAATCCGCGAGGCTCGATAAATTCCCTTTGGACTACTATACATTATGGTGGAAGTTTCATGATTATATCCTCAACGTTTATCCTTAATTCCCCACACTTTAATAATACACCCCAATTTTCCAAAAGATCAGCTTCAACATTCATATTTCGTTTGATATGGTGAAAATATATATTATAATATGCTTAGTTGAAAAATTAATTTGATGCAATATGGGAGGAAGCCAAGGATCATCATTTTCATGATTTTTTAACAATTGTTGAATGACAATCTTAGAGTCTCCAAAGACCTCTAGGGACGGGAAATTATTGATGAGAGCCAATTCCAAACCTTGCCAAAGTTCATAGTACTCAGTCTAGTTATTGGTCGACACCCCTAAGCCCCAAACAAATTTTATCTCTCTTTCTTCATCGAGGTTAGAAATAACCCCTCCCACTCCAACCTCCTAAGACATTAATAGATATTTTAATGAGACTATGGGTTTGACTAAAATTGGTAGAGTATCTTATATTTTGGATTTGGGTCCAATGAGCTTTCAAAATATATACTTTAATTTATGGAAAAATTGTATATCTCTGAAAAATAAATCTAAAAAGGTCATGTTTGTTTTCTTCTACATTATATATTTGCATTAAAATGTTAATTTAGTACCTAAATGTCAAAATTTCTTTTAACAGTTTTCTTAGTTGTGATAAGGATAATTTCCTATACATGAACACATTTTGGATTATACTAATTTTATATTTAAAAATAATAATAAATTAGGGAAGATTTTAAATTGTTATGTCAAGCACTAAGATTTGCTTTGAGGGTCCTACGATAATCAATACTTTTGTCTTATTGTGTAGGTATTACTAAGCTCATGTGTATGAAATCCAAATATAGAGCTTTATAAGTGTGTAATTGCATTAATGATGAATATGTGGACCATATTAGGAATCTCATACAAAACAAAGATAATGTTAGGTGGATAGAAAAATAACTTTTTTTGTTTTTTGTTTTGTTTTTTTTTTTTTTTTTTTTTTTTTTTTTTTTTTTTTTTTTTTGGTTTTTGTTTGTTTGTTTGTTTGTTTGTTTTTGTTTTTGTTTGTTTGTTTGTTTGTTTTGTTTGTTTGTTTGTTTGTTTTTTTGTTTGTTTGTTTTTTTGTTTTTTTTTATGCAGCCAACTCAACCATCATGTTAAGGAAAAGAGACAATCCCACATATCTTTCTAAATTCATAGGAATGCACACACATTAATAAAATGTATGCATTATTGTTACATAAAATAAAATAAAAACATGTAAAAATCTGCCCCCTTGACATGTTTCAAAAAGAAATATTTAGCACGAAAACTATTTCCTAGGGAAAATTAACCTATTTTCCTCTCCAAAACATAGCTAAGGCCCCTCTACCCATCCTCTTTGTGAAAACCACCAAATGACTCTTGGGATATCACTTGGAGGTGAAACACCCCACATAGAGGAGATGATGTGACATCGTTGTAGGCCTTGTTCATAATCCTTAAGGCCTAGAAGGTTAATTTATACCATAAGGCCCTTGTTTTTCTTTTCAACAATGATCTAAGCTTCAAAACCCATTATTATTTCCTAAAACCAATAAATTTGTGGCCATATTTCATTTAGAGGCTAAGAATACCATATAAAGGTCCTATGTGGTGTTGCAATGCATCTTTAAAAATGCTTCAACTAGGAAGATTTATTAAATTCACAAGGTCTTTGTTATCATTCCTTGATCATTTTTAAGACAAAAATACCCATTAGTGTTATCGATAATGTCATAATGTCCCCTACTAAACAACTCATAATTGAAAGTTACCAAAGGAAGGGAATGTTTTGTGGATTAGATGTATTTTTAATGGTGATTTAAACTAAGAAGCACCATTTAGGGCATAATTCCCTTAGTGTCCTCCCCTAACCTTGGTTAGAATTTGAGGCCCATTCTTAGTTAAAAATTATCATAGTCATGGCACCCATAGTGCTATTAAAGGTGATTGATAACAACAAAGGTTTAGAGAACTTCTTCCTCACTATTTATAGGGATTATCCCTTTTTCACTGGGCTCTTCTATTCTCCTTAGACATTTGCATGGGTACCCCAGACAAGAATAATGATTCTCCACCTCTCCTTATTGGCCATAAAAACATCAAACTCTTAGGTGATAGGTAGAAGCACAAAACGACGATGATTTTTATGTTACCTCACACATTCATCATGCTCCACTTAACTTCGGTCTTCATTGTTTGTTGGTAGTCCATTTGATTGGTTAGAATCATTAAAACATGTGGCTTTTATTTTGGTAGTGCTACCTATTGAAATGATATGTATCATCAGGTGTCTATTGATTTGGTAGTGCTTCAATTTTCATCAGGGGTACCATTTTATACCTTTTGATTTGGAAGATCCTTATTATAATATCATTAAAATGAGCATTGCCAAATTAAAAAGTATTTCCAACTTCTTATATCATTAAAATGAGTGTTGCCAAAGTAAAAGAAAACACAAACTTAAACTAGTAGAATGATGTTATTTTAGGACCCCGATCTTACTATCAACATGGAAAAGGCTAATTAGAAAGAGTAGTTGTATGTGCCAACAACTTTGTTACTTAAATAATAAATCTAGCCACTCATAATGGACCATCTCTTCTCCCATATAAGTATAACCTAAAAATGAGTTAAAAAAAAAAAAATCTTTGGTGATTAACCCTACTATCTCATGTTTTGTTGATGATCTCTTCACATATTAGCTTGATATTAGAGCCAATATTCAAGTTTCTATTCTTTTGTTGATGATTTTCTCACATATTAGCTTGGTATTAGAGCCAAGAATAGAATTTCCATTTGGGTCCTTGACAATAAAAAACGAGGTCTTTTTTAGACATCCTTATTGGTTGAGAAAATTCAGGGGTGCATATGTGTCTCTCAAGGATATTTTTGAAAGTTTCAGATCACCCATTTTCATATATTTGTGGGTTTTTAGAAGTTTTTTTTACAGATAACCATTGCAAATTTGCGAATTTCGTCGTAGAATTTTTTGGTGAACATTTCAGACAATTTGTGGATTGACTATGACATATTTTGCAACATTTTCTACTGTAAATTTTGCACTTATTGTAGACATTTCCTTGTAACTCACTTGTATTATTGTAATGTTCCTGTGATTTCATCAAGACGTTTCTGAACATCCCTTATGACACTCACTAACAGTGTCTCTCATTTGATGGAATGTTTAGGAATTTCAACCAAATAGGCATTTGTTAGATCTATCTTCATTGAGTGACAAAAGTTCAAGTAGGATAGAATAAATTGACCAAACATCTGCTACATCATCTAGCATGTGAAGATCAACTAAAGGCGAAAAGATGAGAAGAAAATTCCATAGATGCATGGAATTTTTCTCACTAAAGGGGGTCATGTTCTTATGATAATAAGAGCATAAATGACATGGAGGTTCCCTTGAGGTACAAAAATATAGTGAAACAATGGCTACCTAAGGATCTTCCTAAAATAAACATTGATTTTTCTGTCAATGAAAGGATATGCTACATTATCGCATCATCATTACATGGTTTGGGGCTATTTTCCATGGATTGTGTAAATGTATGTTATGACGAATTAAATGAATTGATGGAGTGTGTCAGACCCTGGTACATCTATAATGATTTGGTACAACTATTCCAGTATACCAAAAGTATGTAAATATATGGCATGGTCACAAATTATATACAACTAAAAGACAATGATCAAAATAAAGGCACAACCACTACAAGGAAAATACCTTCTAGTGGAGGTTACAAAAAAGGTTTTTAGTGTTATAAATTTTGTAAAATTTGTCAAAAAAACATCTGCTAAAACATCTATTTAGGATAGCGGAGGTTCAAATGAAACTTCATTACAACTGAAAAAATTTAAGCGGCCTGAGGTTCTAGTGGATTTATTTATTTATTATTATTATTATTATTATTATTCGGTGCACTTAATGGAACAAGTAGCACCAGTGCGCTACATACATAAAAGCACCAGGAAGCATACATAACTAAAATCATCAAGGCATTGAATGAAAATAATATCGATGCATAATATATACTTCACTAATGCTAAGAGATACAAAATCCCTGGGGCATTCTTCTAAGGAATGACACCAGGGCACGCAAAAAATAATTGTTGTGTCGGTGGCTTTTTTAAACTTGTAGCACCAATGTGTATCATTAGTATAAAGGCCCCGATGCATTGGTTATAAAAAGGAACAATTTTGTTAGTCCTCTTAAAGCACTGAGATGGAAATAATATTTTGTAGGAGCAGGAAGTTAGTTATATGAAAACATTGGCACATTAAGAATTACAATGCACGAGGGCGTTGATATCAAATAGGACCAGTGCTTGAAGGGATAAATGCATCAGTGCTCTCGTTTTATTAACTGGAACTAGGCACGCAAAAAGGTGTCATCACGGTGATTTTATATAACATAATGCGCCAATGTTTTTATATGTTATAGATGCATTGTTTTTTTGAATGAGATTTTCTCTTTTTTGGAAAGATCGACCTATTATAGTGCAATTATTGTAATTTTTTAAATTTGTTATTCATCGAAAAATCGACATATACTTTATAAAAATATTCACATAAATTAAAATTTGATTATTGCATTTGTATATGATGTTTGTATTAATTTGCTATATTATAAGATTTCACATCTCTTCATTTTAATATTTAATCATCCATATATTTAATCAGTGGTGTAACATTTCACAACGACATTGGACAACACAATAGAATAAATTAAAATGTATTTTATTACATATAAATAAGAGGCTATTTTTCATACAAAAAATGATTGTCATTCGTAACCACTTGTCATTCAATTGGGACATATTTACATTACAAAAAATGTTCGATTTTCACAGACAAATATTTCAAAAAATACAATAGGTTGCATTGATATCCAAATCGATCATCATTCTTCGTTGGAACTGTTGTCAGTGCTCGAGCTACTTCCATGAATTGGGTTATTTGGAGGAATGATTTTTTTTATTGCATTGATTATTTTCATCTTCTTGATCTTGTAGTTCCATCTACAAACATAAAAATAAAGTGTAACGAGTGTATCTACATTGGTGAAAATAATAAAAATTGAAATAAATAGTATACATCAATGTAAATCGAAAAAAATGTACCATAGCAAGAAGTGAATCTTGAATTATACACATTCTTTCGAAACCAAATCTCATGCTTTCTTTCAACAACTCTTCTATTGGCGTAGTTCCATAACTTGTTTCTTGCAAGTTTTATACCCCATAATAAATCGTGTATTTAGTATAAAGGTTTTTTTGTTCTATTAATTATAAACTGAGATAAGTAAAATAATATAAACACTTACAAATTCCACAATTAATTTTTATATGACAACATATACTCACAACTGTTATTTAACACAATGTCAATAAATTCTTCCGATGGCTCTTCTTTGTATGTTAACATCTATTTGAAGACATTCAAGGATGGTTCATGTAAAACAACTTAAAATATGCAAAAATGAAACCTTGAGTTGTTATTAGGAAATATTAACAATTACTCACAAACTTTGAAATCAACCCTTTTCTTCATTGTCGTCCTATTTTATGTGCTTAATGAGTTCCATATTGTTTTCGTTTCTGCAAGAAAATGCTTGAAAATTAATATATAATGCTATATTATTTTTTTTTATGTACAAATTCAATCATGATTAGTTACACTTGAAGCACGTTTTTGTTGAGATGACTCCTCCTGTGATGCAATCATGTCCATTTCTTTGACCATCTCCTTATAAACATTTTTGGACATTCCTATCGACATGTTTTACTTGTCGGTACATTATTCATTTGGGATTTTGATAACTCTGAAAAAGTAAATAATATTTTTTATAATAATATGGAATCTAAATAAAACAAAATTGATATTAATAAATTAATGGTTTGTAGTAATATATACATATAATTATAGAAAACCATTTTATACAATTAGGAATATTACCTTTTAAATGATTTTTTTGTTGTTGTTGTATGTTTTTCTATTGCAAGTCTGACATGTCTCATTAACCATTGCTATGGAAACACTTCTTTAGTTAGATATAATTTGGTTCCTGGAATCACTGGATTGAATTTTATATTATAAGTGGAAAAGTACGTCTATACGTTCATTGCACCAAATCCTTCACAGTTCTATAAAAATTCCCCCCCCCCCAATTCATTAACCTCTAATACCACTCTAGATGAGCTAAGGACCAATCCATCGTCATTTACATGTTCTATAATTTTTGTTTTCTTAGAATGACATTGATATTTTCCTTTGTTGTTAGGCTCCCTGTAGGACATTAAACATATATGAATTATTAGATTGTTGAAACATGTTATCTAATATTCTTAAGTATATTGTTAATGAAAATTAAAAAAGAAAAGAAAAACTCATATTGAATAGTATTTTTTCATTTACGTGATTCATCATTCTGCAATTTTTTTATCAGTGTTTTATGCTCTTCTGCACTTAGATTAGAAATAATATTGTCAACCTTGTTCATTTTGTGGCTTTGAATGAAAGACCAACCAATACATATTAGTTAAACTTACATATAAATCAAACATATTAATTTAGTAAAGAATTTAAAAAGAACTTGCCTTCTCTGTTTTTTTTGTGTTCTCATTGTGTTGATTAGTATTTTTTTTACTTGAAACCTTTGGAGACATTTCTATCAGTATACAATCTATAGAATTCAATATAAAAGTCATTAAATATATTTTACAAATAAATCAAATAATTTTCAACCAAAAAAAATCTGGTAATCGGTGCATTTATCTAAATAAATGCACTAGTGCGTTTGGAACAATAAACGCACCATGCGTTTAATTGTTCATGCACACTATCATGGAAAATTAATTTTAAATTATTATGGTATGCTTTGTAAAGATAAGTACCCTGAAATGATTTAACAATGCTATTTGGAAGAGGCGTGATAGTGCATTATATTACACTGGGAGCAACGGTTAACAAACTAAACAAAATCAAGAGTGTTCTAATATGCTAATGCATTGTATTACGAAGGAAGCATCGATGTGTCATATCATAGAGGGCTATTATGAAACCAGCTCAAGAAAAAGATAGAAAAGATAGATCAACACCTTAGAATTCAGCCTCTTCGAGGGGGCAACCTCCTTTACATTACATAAATGAACAATTCTTGGA
>APFE030946585.1:5526-18017 GCA_000404065.3 Pinus taeda | reverse complement strand
CACTTGTTAATTACAACTAGGAACCTGCAGTGTAGCATTGTTTGATTGTTGCTAGACCCCCTTTGGGCTAGTAGGGATCGCCTCTATCTGTAGAGGGGATTTACCTCTCCAACAATTTGGCGACTTCGTTGGGGAGCTTGCTTGTCTCTTTGTATTTCACCCTTGTTTTTTATTTGATTATTGCCTCTTTGTCAAAGTTTGGGGATTGATTTGTTGTTGATTTGTTTCCTGGTTCATCCTGGGAACTGCTTTAATTGGCTTGAAAGCCTGTTGCCTTGGTTTGGGGGTTTTTGGTTCGATTTTATTTGTTTTTTAGCCTCAGTGCGTTTTATTTCAGAACAGGTGCGCTAACATCACACATTGTCTTCTTTTTCGTTCCTGTCATCGCGTGTATACATCTAACAGTCGCGCTAACCTTGTTTTCGGGCCAGCGCTCTTTATCTGTGTCCTTCCGCGCTGACAGCGCAAAGTTGCTACATACCTTTTTCTGTCATCGCTTTGTTGCTGAGGGGTCACCCGCGCTGATCCTATAAAACTCCTTTTTGTCCAAATTGATCTCCTGAACCTCTTGGTTTGGCTGTCCCCTACTTTTTCCACTTGGCTTTTGGCTTGTTTATTTTGTTTAAGCTGTAACTCACTTTCTTGCGAGGCCTCGCTCCGCGAGGGTTCATTTATTGCTTGTTTTCAGTTTTTGCAAAGCCTTCCTTTTTGCTTTCGTTGCTTGGTTTGCATTTTGTCTTGACTTTTGCGATTACTGAAGTGTGTCAGATCGTCGTTTGTTTGGTTGTGGACTCTCATCCTTCGGGTGTTCGCTTTTATCCATTGATTTCACACTCAAACCCTAGGGCATCTAGTGGTCGTGTGTGTCTAGCCTCCCGTTCGGGATCTAGTGTTCTTGGTTGACCAGCCAACTTCGTTTTTGTTTTCACATTTGTTTGGTGATTGTTGAAAGTGTTTGATTGTGTTCCAAGCGGTTTTCTTTCCTCCTTTGAATTCCTCGGTGTCTTGTTGAGCTTAGATTACATAGCTCATAAGCCTTCATTTTCCTTTTGATTTGGGAAACTGGTTTTTTAGTGACTTGGGAATTGTCTTGTGTGTGCATTGAGTGATTTTAGTTTTTCACTTAGTGTTGCTATCTCTATAATTCATTTTAAAAGAACTTTTATGTCATTGAAAGTAAAGCAAACTAGTATCTTTTGCATCAATAGTTGAAAGGAAAAGAGCATTTCGTTATTTTGTGCTTTCAAAAGAAAAGTTTCATTTCCTTGCTATTAGTTGCATTAGGTTACGTGATTGCTTGAATTCGTTTTGTTTGTTTGAAAGATCCTTAACTCTTTTTAACTAGAATTCATCGAAAAAAATGATGATCTTTGGCATATAGTTGCATTTAGGTATTTTTGAGAGATCATACGGTAGGACCTGAAACTCAAACCTAATTCAAGATCAACTGTAAATTAAACCAAATTTATCTAAAAATGCATTGGAACTTAACGTGAACATCTAGAGGTCTAGGCTAGAGACGTGTTCCGGCGTCTTTAAACCTAGTAGCTTAACGTTGAGTGGTTGGGTGATTCCTCCACGGTGAAACGATAAGTGCTAGTACGGATTGGGCTCCCACGTACCGTCGCGTATATATGGGAGACTCCATTAGGCTTGCAACCTTCATCCATAGGAAGCCGAGTCTGCCGCCTTGTAAACCGTAACGCACCGAACACAGCATTCGGGAAGATTGACTGCAGTACGGGAAGTCCTTGGTTCTCATATGATTGCCAAGGTGTATAAGCAGTTTTACGGGTTGCTTGGTAAACCTTTTGCCTAGAACTTCCAAAGTAGTCAGCTTTTGATCCTTTTCAGACTGTCTAACAGAAAAGGTGTAAGCGAGCGTCTTGTCACTTCGTGCTCGTTAAACATTCGAAGGCGATAGAGTCATCTTTTCGTCCTTTTCTCGACTCTTGAAACATGAAAAGGTCAAGTTTTGTTCCTATGTCTTAAAATTAATTTGTCCATGATAATATTTCCCAGTTAATCTTGTGTGCGAATAGTTTGAGTAGGATTGTCGTTAGCTTCTTTGGGATCTTTGTTGGGACATCCTGGTAGATCCATCGACTCCGAGTGAAGGGTCCCCTTCTTCTGTTGCTCCCGAGACCCCGGTTTGTGGCGCTCTTCCCATTGTTCCAAGCGTGCAACCGTTGAATTCTCGAGCTCCAGGAGACGAATTTTACGAATACTTTTACAACCCTATTTGGGAACCTTCTGACGAGTCTCATCCTGCCACCCCTATCGGTACTCCGTTTCCGATGGCTTCGTCCGATATGGGTTCTCCAGTGTCTAGTAGCCCGACTGTTATGTCGGATATAGAAACTCCCATCCCAGCAACATCCCCTGTTATAACCCCTGTGACCTCTATACCTTACGTCATCACGTCCTCCGGACAAGCGGTGCCAAGGCGCTACAGGTCGTTAAGTGATGCTCGACGTCTCTTTAATGAGACTCGTAATGTAGTCCCTACCACAAGATCTGTTGTTTCCCAAACCCCTCAGACTGCCGTTACGGCAGTCCCCACCAACTCGACTGTTTGTGTCGCCGTGTCAACTCCAGTTGTGAGTGTGGTCGCAGCCTCATCCACTGCCGTTTCCACAGGAGGCCCATCTTGAGGTCCACCAGAATATGATGAACCGTCTTCTTCTTCTAGAGTTGTACACCCTGCAAGTGGTGCTCCTCCTGCTTCCGAATTCATGACAGAAGAAGAAGCATACTTTGACTACTTGCGTAATATCCAATACCTGGAGAATCAAGGTCCGTACTATGATGTCAAGAATCATCTTTTGTACACCTCTCTGCCTCAAACTCCTTTTGATGAAATTTCCGTTCCTTTGAACGTGGATTGGGGCACCACCGAATATGGTGGCGGTATATACCACCCAGGTTATGGACAGCAAGGACCACCTTACCAGGAACAACAACCTTACGTGCAGCCTGATTATGGGCAGCAGTTTACAGGTCAAAATTTTCCTGGTCAGCAAGGAGGCCCGCAAGGATAGCCTCATCAAGGACAACCTTGGGTCTCTAGTGGTCCGGAATTCTCTTATTTTGGGCAACCTTCAGGAAATCCGGGACAACCTAACGCCCAACAAGGTCAACTAGGTACCCAACAAGGCCATCCTTCAGGGCAGCCCTACGGGAACCAGGCACAACCTCACGGGCAACAAGGTCAACCCGTAAACCAGCAAGGAAACCCTTCTGGGAAGCCAGGCCAGCCTTACGTCCAGCAAGGCCAGCCCTCCACCCAGCAACCCTCTGGTCACCAGGCACAAACCTCGGTTGCACAAGGGCCACCTCTTACCCAGCAAGCGCAATCTTCTGGACGAATGAGGCCACCCCCAATCCAACCAGGACGACCTTCTGGCCAGACAGCGCAGAATGCAGGCGGGTACCAATCCAAGACCTCCTTTTCCAGGTGGGTTCCAATCCCAGCATCCGTATCAAGGCGGGTATCAATCCCGACCCCCGTATCCAGGCGGGCATCAATCCCAACCTCCTTACTCGGGCGGGTACCAATCCCGACCTCCGTACTCAGGCGGGCACCAATCCCGGCCTCCGTACATTGGCAGGCCTCAGGCCTAGCCTCCATATTCAGGTGGGTACCATTCCCAACCTATGCATTCTGGTGGATATCAAGTGCCGCCTGCCTCGCAGGCTCAGTACGGGTACCACCAGCCCCAGGGACAAAATCCTTATATCCCTTATCAAAATTACCAACAACCGTAGGGTAATCCTCCACCGAATTATCAACAACCTGCCGGTCAATATGGTAACCAATGGGGCGCTGGGGGACAGAACCAGCAACCTAATTCCAGGAATAACCCCTATGGACAAAACCCTTATGGACAAGGCTCTTACGGCTCTGGTCCTTTGGGGCAAGGACAATGGGGGCAACCTGGAACTGGGTGGAATTCTGGTTCCACCTCATATCCGCCACAAATGTCGTTCAATCCTCAATTACCATTTCTAGCCACATTGGAACTGCCTGATGTGTCAAAGCTAACAAATGACCCTATTCTGCATGATCCGCAGTGGCCACCAGTTCCAACTAAAATCCCAAGTGATTGTCCCAAATTCGATGGGAAGGCCGGCGAGGACCCTCAAGCCCATGTCATGACGTATCACTTATGGTGTTCGTCGAATTCGTGGCTTGATGATTCAATCCGACTTCGCCTGTTTCAAAGGACTCTCACGGGTTCGGCTGCGAAATGGTATATCGAGTTGTCTCGTGCGTCGTTCCATGACTTTAATTCGCTGGCTATGGCATTTCTAAATCACTTTCAGTTACCCATTCGGTATGAGACTGGGACTCACCTCCTCACGTCTCTTAAACAGAGTACTGCTACACACATCTCCGATCATATTCATGAATGGAGAAGACGTCGCAGATTAATCAAGTTTTGGATACCTGATTTTCTCTTGACCGACTGGTTCACTACCTCCTTTGTCCCCCAGATTGCAAGGGACATCGCTATGGGGGCATGTGTAACTGAAGAGCAAGCAATCGCGCGAGCTCAGTACTTAGACTTAGTCTATTCTCAGTCAGGTACTCTGTATGATTATTTGCCAGACGCCCCCAGGCCTGGCACATCCAAGGCTCCACCCAAACCATCCGTTGATGGAGTCATCGGCGCTGTGTCCCAGGCCCCCAAAAAATCTTCCAACTCTGGGAAGCAGAAATCTAGTTCACCCAACGAGAACTCTTCCCAGGGTATAGTTATTTCTGGTAACACTTCAGAGGTCAATGCCGTTCAGTCTTCCACGACTGGCAAAGCCTCGAAAGGCAAGAAAAAGGAAAAAGGAAAAGGGAAGAATAAACCTGATAAATCCAAGCAAGGATCGTCCAAATCTCCTGATGAGGAAGGTGCTAAGCGTAAGCCTAAGTACCCATGCCTCATTTGTGAGGAAAACCACTATACTAAGGACTGCCCTAGGCGGGCCGAAGTTAGCCGGTTGTTAAAAGGTACTCAAGGGATCCCTGCTGTTCTAAAAGAACCATTTCCTTCTCAGCAAACCCAGATGGTTGCTGATCCTTCTTCTTCCTCCCCTTTCGGTTCCCAAGTCTTCATGGCCGGAACAATTCCGATCCACATATCTACTCGAGCTAAAGATTACTCGTCGTCTGCGGCGAAGGAGCCAGAGGCTTCCTCAAGTGCTCCTCCATCCAGCTCCGGCCCACTCCATATTGAGAGGCCAAGCACCGAGACGACAATCCGACCCCCTCCCAAAGGGGTACTCCGAAAATCTTCCTATAACCCGAATGCTCGTGCTGCCCAGCACTATAGCATCGTGGAGGACTTAGCGCAGGCTCCGTCTGCCATGTCTGCATTGGAAGTCCTTCAGAGCTGCCCCTCTCAGAGGAAGTCCCTGCTATCGGCCATCGGTGGCATAGACCCAACAGACTCGGATTTAATTACTTTTGATCTCGAGAGTCATGTGCCGCGACTGCCTCATCAGATCGCTTTCCTTATACAAGTCATCATCAACTCTAAAACGATTCATCGTACGGTTATTGATGAAGGCGCCTCAACCTGCATCATGTCGGTTGCGTGTTGGAAAGCTATCGGGTCCCCGACCTTGAGTCAGTCCCCGACGACTTTGGAAGCATTCGACGGGAGAGAATCTCGTCCGTATGGTATCCTTCAACGGCTACCTATTACCTTGGAAGGGAAGACCGTAGAAGTTCAGGTTGAAGTTGTAGACACTAGTCTTACATATAATCTTCTTCTGGGTCGAAGCTGGACATACGCCATGCGTGCTGTAGCTTCGTCTCTCTTCCGTGTCATTCGTTTCCCCCATCAAGGGAAAATTGTCACGGTTGATCAACTTTCATTTTTTGCGTCCTCTTCCGAGGGAAACGTACCCTTCGTTGAGCATACCTCAATGTCATATGAAAATGTGGGAGCCGGGCTCTTTAAAGAACCCGCCCTTATGGGCGTTTTTTCCCTCCCACCTCCCAACTTCGCCTCGGTCTCGATGATCTCGGTTCATTCTGACCCCTAGATTCTCCCATCCATCGACCAGATAGAACCCTGGGGCGAGGAAATGCCGTTGAGCCTAGCCGAGCTCAACTACGTTGAAATCATTGCTGCATCGGCTTCTCATATAGAACCCACCGTCTCGAGTGGGGCGCTTGATTCAGATGATTTTCCTCCTTGGGTAGGAGAATACACCTCTTCGGATCCATTAAAGGAAACATTTCCTTCCGACGAGGCAATTATAGAGACAATGTCTCTAGATGAACGATTGTGGTCCTCTCTCCACCACCGTTCCTCCTTTCTCCCGACCTCTCAGGAAACTTTACTGTGTCTCGCGTGGTTTGCCTCTTGTCTCCCTTCCCAACCCCTTCAGACACCTATTCAAGTCCATTCAACGTCAGAAGGAAATTTAGGGAACATTACGCAAACTCAACCGATCGACATCTCTGTCAAACCAGGGATCGTCGAGAATATTTTCATTGGAGTAACATGCACTCCGGAGGAGACTCAAGTTTACATTGCTCTTTTTCGCGAATTTCGCGATGTTTTTGCGTGGTCTTATGAAGAAATGCCCGGCATTGATCCATCTATAGTCGTGCATGAGATACCAACGTATCCCGGATCCAAACCTGTCCGACAGCGTTTGCGCCCCGTGCACCCTCGTAAGGCGGCAGCCATTAAGGCAGAGGTGGAAAAGCTCCTCAAAGCAGGATTTATCTATCCCATCCCTCTGACAGAGTGGGTTTCAAATATCGTCCCTGTCGATAAAAAGCAGGGCACCATTCGTGTCTGCGTTGACTACCGCGATATCAACCGAGCATGTCCAAAGGACAACTACCCCACTCCCTTTATCGACCAACTCATCGATGAATGTGCGGGAAGCGAGATTTATTCATTCATGGACGGTTTTTCTGGCTACAACCAGATTAACATTGCTCCGGCAGATCAACACAAGACAGCCTTCATCTGTCCGTGGGGCACCTTTGCGTATAAGAAGCTCCCCTTCGGCCTCAAAAATGCCGGTGCTACCTTTCAGCGTGCGATGTCATACGCTTTTCATGATATAAGGCACGTCGTACAGCCGTATCTGGATGACCTGCCGGCTCATTCAGCTAAACGAGCAGACCACCCATCGCACCTTCGTGAAATTTTTCTCCGTTGTAGACACTACAATATTCGTTTAAATCCACATAAATGTGTCTTTTGCGTAGAATCAGGCCGACTACTCGGGTTTATCATCTCCCGAGAAGGCATCCGTCTGGATCCTTTAAAAGTCGAATCGATCGTGAATCTTCCTCCACCTGCAACTTTGCGGCAATTACAAATTTTGCAGGGAAAAGCAAATTTTTTAAGGCGATTCATACCTAATTATGCCGAAGTAGCGAAGGGATTTACCCGGTTACTAAAGTGTGACACCCCGTTCCGATGGGATGCCATTGCCGAGGAGTCGTTTGCTCATTTGAAAACACTCCTGGTCTCCGCTCCTTTGTTGCAGCCTCCGAATTACCACCGTGATTATACGCTCTATTTGGCCGCTGCTGACACTACTATCGGCATGGTTTTGGTCCAAGACGACGATCATGGCATCGAGCATGTCATCTACTATCTTAGCTGCAACTTATTAGACACGGAAACTCGATATGCATATGTCGAGAAGTTGGCCCTCGCAGCAGTTTGCGCCGTCCAACGATTCCGCCACTATATTCTGTTGCGCACTACCACAGTGATTTCAGACTGCAACGCCATGACATATATTCTCTCACGACAATTACTGGGGGGCAAATACTCAAAGTGGATCATCATCCTCCAAGAGTTCGACTTGGAATTCACTGCAGCCAAGTCCAAGAAATCGCTGGTTTTTGCTGAACTGCTATGCTCGTTGCCATCCGGCGCAGCTTCCTCACAGATCGAGGAATCAATTCCAGATGAGACTCTGTTCCTGATCAGTACCCTCGACCCTTGGTATGGGGACATCATCGTCTATTTACAGACATCCTCCTTCCGCCTCGAGGCTTCAAAAGACGCTCGTCGTCGGATCCATCACCAAGCTCAGCCTTATCGCATAATTGGGGACACCCTATACCGTCTTGGGGTTGATTCAGTTCTTCGTCGGTGTCTCACCTTCGAAGAAGCAGAAAGAGTCCTAAATGACTGCCACTCCGGCACTTGTGGTGGTCATATGTCTGGATACGCTACAACACAGAAAATCCTTCACGCTGGTTATTTCTGGCCTTCTATTTTTAAGGACTGCATTCTTGCCGTCCGTTCATGCCATGAATGCCAGATTTACCAGAAGAAGATGCGTGCTCCTGTTGCACCTCTGCACCCCGTCGTGACTATTGGCCCCTTTGCTGTGCCGGGGGGCACGGTTATATTATCGTTGATGTCGATTACTTTACAAAGTGGGCCGAGGCGATGCCTACATTGTCTGAAGATGGTCACACGGCGGCGCAGTTTATTTTCAATCATGTCATTGCTCGGTTTGGAGTTCCACAAGCCATTGTCACTGATCACAGAAAGCACTTCCGTAATCACATGATGGTCGAATTAACAACCCAACTTGGACTTAGGCATGATAGTTCATCCCCATACTATCCTCAGGCCAACGGTCAGGTTGAAGCCGTGAACAAAGTCTTGGTCACGATGCTTCAGAGAACTGTCGGCATGCACAAGTCCAATTGGCATTTGATGTTGTTTTCCGCATTGTGGGCCTACCGGACCTCTGTGAAGGATGCCACCGGCTTCACTCCTTTCCAGTTAGTATATGGGCTGGAGGCAACCCTTCCAATCGAGTGCGAAATTCCTTCACTAAAATTAGCCGTCGAGTTACTTCCCGAGACTACCCCTGCGGAAGAGAGGCTTCTCTACCTGGAAAGGCTAGATGAGACACGTCGCCTAGCCTCCCTTGCTATAGAAGCTCAAAAGAAGCGAGTGAAAACTCACTTCGACAACTCAGTTAACCCACGCTCTTTCGTCGAAGGTGACTTGGTCCTGCTCTACAGTCAAGCTAGTGACAAACTAGGAGCAGGCAAACTCGAGCCAATGTGGCACGGACCCTATATTGTAAAAAGAGTTTTGCAAAAAGGTGCCTACGAGCTGATTGATTATGAGGGAAATCCCCTGGACCGGCCCCGTAATGGGCTATATCTTAAAAAATATTATGCCTGAGCCCAGGCACTCTTTCATTTATTTTTACATGCATATGCCTTTTTAGTGTGTTTTGTGTGTGTGCGTGTTTGTTTGATTTTGTCTTAGTGAGCCGATGATTGCTGCTTATTGTGTCTTTCGCTTCTGAACAGATGTCTGAATCACCTTACGTTGGTTTCGCTGATGGTGCTTCCCGCAGCACTCGTAACCTGTCATCTGCGGCATGGGTGATCTACGATCCTCATGGTGAGTTGGTAGACATTCAAGGCGTGTGTCTAGGTTGCACGACCAACAATGTAGCTGAATATAGCGCTGTGATTGAACTATTGGCCGAGGCGACCAACCTCAGAATCTGCTCATTGCTCGTAAATCTGGATTCACAGCTTGTAGTTCACCAACTCAATGGACAATATTCCATCAGAGACCATCGCATATTAAGGTTGTATTTACGTGTTAAGTTATTGGAAAGAAATTTTGATTACATTACTTATCATCACATTCCAAGAAGACTTAATGCTGTAACTGATGCATTGGCTAACTATGTATTAGACAGACATTTACGAAACATGTAAATCCATAAACATGAGAAGCATAAGATACAATAAAAAGCCATGTATATATATATATCGGGTGGCGCACTAAGGCGCTCAAAAATAAATGTATGTGTCTCAAAGTGTTCTCAGTACATCTGAGACATATGTCTCTCAAAAAATAGCAACAGTGGAAGTAAACCTAGGCAACTACTGTGGTGGGTCCCTCGCTCTGTAAGCAGTCGCCGCTCGTGCCACCCGCCTCAACAGGTGGTGCATCCTGGGTTCTACACCCACTGTATGAACCTGTGCAGCTATCGGAACCTCCTCGATCCCTTGGAAATCAAGGATCCCTGCTAGCAACCCCTCCAGGTTGCGGATCACGGTCTCCGCCTGGTCATCTCTCGCAGGAGCCAAAGCCAAGGCGCCAGCACCCTGATCTGCCCTCCGCGCCTCTGGAGCTAGGCCGAGAGGTCTCGCAGGGCCGACATCTGCACGACAAGAGCATATATTAGGACATGTACATCAAAAATACAAAAACATCATATAAACAAAAATGAAAAATCAAGTGTCATACCTCCGTCATCCCACTGCTCTCCCGCAGGCAGCGGCATATCCGGATCTCCTCGGAAGTCGATACCGGCATACGGCTAGTCCTCGACGAAGATAACCTGGCTCTCTAGCCACTCTCTGAAACAAAGACCCCAGGACACTGATCGTCCACCACCTCCGCGAGGCATGACTCGGGCCCACCTGGTGGCCCTCGTCTCTCGCGCGTTGCGCGGCGGGTCTAGCACCATAGTCTGTAAACGCAGGGCCGGCACCCGCTCGAACATCAGCGGAAGCAGAATAGAGCCGTAACCAAACTGCTTCGACTCCCCACGTTGGCAGTTGGTCAGTTGCCTCTTCATGCTGTTTGTCACAGCAGTCGCTCAGTTGAAGATCGTGGGCTCTAAGCAATCTAGAGCAAGTAAGAGATTGGCCTTAGAGGCCTCATGGTTCGCTAAGCTCCCCGCTGGCCGCGTAACCAGAAAGAGAATAGTGCGGAGAACTATGTCAGCGCGCTCGCCGACACCCACCGATGGGATACTGCACTTCCCACTCCGTGTCTTAACCGCATCCGGGCAGACACGAGCCATCAGTCGGTCTAACGTCTCGCCACTAGGACGATGCCCCTCCAGAATGGGCATCGGTCCTCGGCGGGACAACCCAGTCAAAAAATATATGTCGTTCGAGTCAAACTCGATATCTCGGCCTCGGATGGTAAATTTCCCATCCACTGGGTTCCAGGCCCTGATCAGTAGCTCCAGTAAGTCTGGCTGAGCTCTCAGCCTCGGAGTGCAGAAGAATTTCATCAAACCGCATGCCCGCATGGCATTGCGGCATCCGGCATCAGCCAAGGTAGCCATATCCTCATTATCGTGTTCCCTCTTCTGCCAAGTAAAGGCCATTGTATCCTGCAAAAGCACCCAAGACCCATTTAGAAGCTTGCATGTGGAAAAATTGCTTAAAACTATTTAAATTTTAAAAAACAATATCTCTCGGCGCCAGCGCGACTGTTTCTAAAACAGTCGCGCTGAAAATGGCCACCCCATGTGTTTTTCACTGGGTCAGCGCGAAAGGACACGTCTTTTCCGCGCTGACCCAGATTGGGCTACGTGTTGGAAAGCCCGATCAGCGCGGACCCGATAGGGAAAACCGCGCTGACCGAGAGCGCTCCAACGCGCAAAGATTTTGACCAAATGGTCAAATATTACAGTCAAAATGGACAAAAACATAATCAAAATGCAGGGCAAAGCAAGAGGAACTCACCTGGAACAAATGGTTCGGAAATCAACATCCAGATGAGGGAGAATCAGCTCCGTCAACTTTGTAGTAATTTCACGTCCTCCAGAGCTCCAATGGTAAAATGGTAAAAATGATTTTACAAACCTCCTATTTATAGTAAAATTTCCAAATTTGGTTAAATTTCCTTATAAATATGGGTTTTTTACTATAATAAACTCATCTAGATGTGTGGAATTATGTCTTAATGCATATTTTATTGTGATTTTTCGACGTATCGAACAGGTTTATGCGGGTATTTCTCATGTGCAGATCCTTGAAACCAGCATGGTCGCGGTGGATCCCTATACACTTGGTTCCAAAACATGTCGTCATTAAGCTCTTTTCCGACATAAAACAAGAAAAGATTGCCGAGCCCCCCTCTCAGCTCGTCTAGAAGAAACGAGTGGCGGTCATTTTAAAGCTCTTTTTCGACCGTTTAAAATAACAAAGATTGCCGGGCGTTTGTCGTTTCGCGCTCGTTATCGGTTCCAAAACGACGTGATGCCGACCGCTTTTCTACTTTTTCGGGTCGATATCACTATTTATGAAAAGTACTCCTCGGTCGTAATGGCCGGGCGGTTCTTTCGAGCATCGTTTTATACTTTTTCGGGCTCGAGAGACACAACTGTATGAAAAAGCACCCCCCTGGAGTTTCCTTTTCAGCTGTCTTTTCAAACTCTCTAAACATGAAAAGACGCCGAGTTCTTCCTTTGTCAGACTCGTTAAAACTAAATGACATCGGGACCCGTCGAAATGACGCCTCTTCAAGCATATGCTATCCCCGTCAAGCTTGTTATCCAAAAATAATCGGGGTACTCGCCAGAAATGGTGGGGGAAATAAAGGAACCGTAATCGTCGTCATCGGCAGTATGTCGCTCTTGAACATGGCACTGTCTGCATTCGTGTCTGGGTGGGGACATCTCATCTCGCTTCACTTTTGCCTCCATGGGTTTGGGTTATCCTATTT
>APFE030946584.1:102230-114378 GCA_000404065.3 Pinus taeda | reverse complement strand
TTTCTCCTCCTACTTCAGAATTAAATTTTGACTTGGGCAATTGGGTGAATAATGCAAAGGTTTCTATTCCAGTGACAGAACTTTTAAAGATACCATCTCAAAGAGCCAAGTTACTAAGTGCTATTGAAGTTAATCAAAGGGAAGAAAAGCATAGTGACGAACCGGAGGATGAGGAAATTGTGTTGAAAAGTATGAACTGTTATGTGGGGAATGAAGATCATCAACCATTTTATGTTTCTTTGATAGTGAATGATCGTCTTTTACACAACTGTATGCTTGATTCAGGGGCTTCATCAAATGTCATGACCAAGAAAGTCAAGGAGCAACTGAATTTAAGGGTTTCTAGGCCCTATCACAACATATGTTCAATGGATTCTAAAAGAATTGAAGTGTGTGGGATAATTAAAGATTTACAGGTTTTCCTAGCTGCGTACACGGATAGAATAATGACTATGGATATTGTTGTGATAGATGTTCCAGATTCATGGGGAATGCTCCTATCAAGAAAATGGGCATCAAATTTGGGTGGCAGCCTTCAAATGGACTTATCATATGCCACCATCCCCATGCCTGATAATACCTTTGTCAGACTTGATCGAGAGTTAGAGAAAAGATATCATGTTGAAGATCCAAGGAGACCCAATAATGAGATTATCTATAGATCATGCCAGACAGGGAGTGATGCAATGTTGACAAATTTCTTTCCCCCCTTAACAGAACAGATTCAAAACGAAGAGATTAGGCATAGCTCAAAAAGATAGAGTACTTCAAATTTTCCATCAAAGCATTTTCAAGACAAAGCAGTAGGGTTGGCAATAAATGCATCATCATCACCATCGCAACTAACCAAGAAGAAAAGAAAAAAGCAAAAAAAGAATAAAAATATAAAAAATGAACCACCAGTTTTGAACAGGATCAAGCCTCAACGCATCAATAGTCGGAAAAGGAAAAGGAAGAGGTTTGGTATATCTGATGGCCACAAACATGTTGAAATTGGAGCAATTCATGATCCCAAGATAGCCAGAATTGGGCAGGGCACATCAAAGAAAGAACCTATGGACCTGCTTGTGAGTAGGCATGTTCTCAAGATGGATTTCACCGAAGACATCTGATGCCATGGGGCATTTTTCTTTTTGTATCATATTTCTAACCTTATCTCGTGTCATTTTTGTTTAAGTAGTTTCATTTCATGAATAAATTGTCATTTATGCTCTTAGAATAAATTTCCATTTCTTCATTTCTGTATTCTATTTCATTTGATGATATTTTGAATGGATACTGCTGATATATGTCTTTTGTCGGTGGATGCAGATTCCAGGTTCTTGCACACTATCACATCATATCCAGTATGCATCCCCATATGGAGCCAAATGTTGACTACTGGAGTAGCACCTGATGATTATGTGAAGACTCCATGCCCAAGGATGATCCAGAGGACACTTGTACCATCAGATGTCATCAGTCAACAGAGTTTTTTAACTCTACCTCTATCTTCTCATCATTTTTCTTCTTTGAATCCAGATTCCACACCCTGCAGGGAATTGTAATAAGTGATGCTAGTATGATGATTTTCTTGAATTTGTAACAGGCCTAGGATGTGGGACTCGATCAGCAAACGAGTACACCTTGGAGTGTTTTTTTCCGGTTAATTATCCCTTCTTTTTCAGAGGCGGATAATTCTCTGGATTTTTTCACTCGTGCACACCCCAAAGCCGAGGTGACGGTTTGAAGATTGAGCCCCTGACACATCTTAGTGTCTAGGGTCGATGTATATTACCATACTAGATCACACAAAAAGTTTCATGGAATTTGGCTAGGTCTAAGTAGGATTTTTTAATTATTTTCTATGTAATGGCATAAATAAGTGGCCGTAGGAAATGTCTGGGGCGTATGACCACTCGAAATTCATCCTCAGAGGCCCAACATTATCCTACAGCCTACTTTGGGGGTCAAAAAATGACTCAGAGTCCCTCAAAAGCCGATTTTTCAAGTGATAGTGGCAAAAATGAAGAAAAAATTCAAAAAAATGAATAATTGGAAAAATTTATAAATTTTTTCAAAGTCAAAATAAGTCAAATTTTGACATGGAAAATATGCAGAGAATCAAGGGTGATGTGGCAAGCATGTGGGACCCACCTCATAAGGTATAACAGGCTCAAAGTCAAAGAAAGTTCCAAGTGGCAAGTCAAATGGTCCAGTATTAAGTTAAAAAGGCATCACGTTGAAGTTCCTAAAGCATCGTATGGCTAAAAATTTACTTTGGATTTAATTTAAACATGGTGGAATTAAAGTGCAAGGCATATTATAAAGTTGAAACTTTAACAAAATTAGTGGGGGACAAAAAGTGTGACATGGCAGCCACATTGGAGCTCAAGTCAACAAATCAGTCAAGGAGGCCCAGGAATCATCGAAAAGGCACTTAAAATCAGTTTATGGATTTGTAAAAGGAAAGTGGGGACAAGACTGCCACATGGGACAGACCTTGTCTCCCACTTTTTCCCCACTAAACTCCACTCAATTGGTAGTCCATTGAGAAGATACGCAGCCTGTTTTCATAACTCAGCCAACTAAAAAATACGCATGCCAATTAAAATGCCAAGTCAAACAGCAGTTTAACGCAGGTCAACACAGCAGTTACGTGGGCAGTCCATACGCACAGCTAATTGGCAGTGGTTGATTTAGTTTGATGGCTGATTTAGTGGGATATTGCTCCCATTCATCTCCACGATACTTCACACATGGCAGCCTCATATATTCATGCAGTTTAAAGGCAGCGAATCAAACAGCAGTTTAAAGAGATATTCGATGGACAGCAAGGCTCTATTGACTGCCAGCTATAGGATTACAAAACAGTCATATCAGCCACTTGTACAAATTCGTTTTACATTGGGATTGTCACTTGCTACACTTGTCATTGTCTCTTGGCATTGGGATCTCTTTCCATTTCTCTATTTATGGGAGCCTTGGGCTCTTATTGTATCCTCATAGAACGAGTTGTTGGGCTGGCGGAGACTCTGCTGGATTGTGTACTCACCTTTCATATAAATAAATAAAAAGTCTTTGGGGTTACTGGCTTCTTTTGTGGTCCATGCTTTGGCAGATGAGGTATACCTGTGTCACTTGATGTTATTATTCATTTGATTTTAAATCTGCTATCTAGTTGTTTTTCTTTGTGCATTTGCCTGAAGGCATTATTGTCTAGGGAGGAGAGATTTGCAGCTATCTCAAATCTCCTTTGGGCTTGGCATATTTTGTGCTCTCGTTGTAGCTTGTCATTGTCAGTTCAATGACAAGCTCAACTTGGTCTCTATATGCCAAGTCTCTTTTGCACTAACAATTGGTTTGCAGGCATTTGTTATTTAAGGACAGGTTGCCAACTCTATTGGAGTTTGAGGACTTCTTCGGTTGAAATAGTCACCTCCAAGGATATCAAAGGTCCCACAAGTTGTTCAAGCCAACAATCTCATAAGACATCAAAAAGATTTACTCAAGAGGGGGTTTCTTCAGCCCTTTGCTTATTTTCTATCTTGAAAAATTATCGCATATTTTCTTCTTTCATATGAAAGCATTTGACTTCATTCTAAGCAAATAAAAAAAATAAAATAAAAAAATTTTCATTTCTTAGAGAGCAATGTTTTGAAGGCACTGGTTGTTTATGTGTTTCATGCTTATCTTATGTGTTAATGGCTATTGCTCATATCAGGTTGTGTTTATAAATCTTAAATAAACAATCTATTTAACTCTAACAATTCTCCTAGAAACTCATATCTTTGTTTTTAGCTTAACTTTTCATTAGGGACCCCCCCCTTAGCTAATCTAGGAGATAGCTCAAACGGAGAGAGTTGGGATTAGTGTGACAGCCCCTTCTCTGAATTCCCTGTCACCAACCACACCTTGTGGGGTTGAAGGCTTTTTTCACTGACTTGTAGGTAGGTGCGTGCGGCAGGGTCAACAGAGCCTAAGAATACGAAAGGTGTGTATGTAATCCCATGTTCTTGTGGGACCCCCTACATTGGTGAAACTGGCCGCTCAATTAGTCAAAGGATTCATGGGCACGCAACCGACATCAAGCATGGTAGGACCCACTCCTCAACTTTGCAAAACATGAGGAAAAGACAAAACAACACATCTATATTGAAGAGGCCCAAGTCATTCCAATAATTAATCATTTCCATAACCGAAAATTTAGGGAGACCGTAGAGATTGAAAGGAGGCCTAATAACCTTAATAGAGATGATGGGTGAAAAATTAGTAGTCGTTGGATCCCTTCCATTTCCTCTTAAGGGCTTAAGGGTTTTAAATTTTTATGCTTTTAACTCCTCTATTCGTTCTTTGTTTTTTCCTCCCCTTTCGTTTCTATTGGTTTGACTCTTCCTACTTTTCATGCTCTATTTTGTTTATTCTTTATTAAATTAATAATTGTTAATTGTTAATTATTTTATAAGGATATTTTATTTTCCTTGTTATCTTTTCTTTTATGGTCATGTGTTTTTTTTATCTTTATTTATTTATTTTCTCTATTCCTCAATATTATTCATTGCATGTTGAATCTTTTAATTTTATATTAAAATCATTGAGTTTGTGTCGGATGGTACCGAGGAGTGTCGAAGAGACAGTTGTAGTGGATAGGAGCGCCAGAGTCTGAGCAGCGCAGAGAAGAGTTGGCAACAATGCAGATGGCACAGAGCAGAGGTCAACAGCAGCGCAATAGATTCAGAGGGTCAGCGCAGAGACTAGCAGCAATCAGGCTTCAACATTCACGTGGTATCATACTGAACACAGTAATTAGTTCAGTAATTTGGGATGTTTTTCCATTGCTAATAGAGTAGCAGCAACAATTTGCAGTGCAGTGGTAGTTGGCAGTGGCAGTGCTAGTAGCAGCACAGGTGCAGCACTTGACAGGGAGTTGTAGTACATATGCAATGTTGACAGTAGCAATGTCAGTAGCAGTACAGTTGCAGCAGTAGCGCGGTAGTTGGTGGACATGTCAGACATCGGCAGCACAGAGGACGATGCTTCAGAGTCAAAGCAGTATATATTGCTAGAGCACATTCCTCGCTAAGAGGAAGTGTTGATTTGGAGTAGCATCGAATGTGCTTTAGGCCCCAAATTTTGCAGGGAGGCTTGGGCACATGTATTCCAAAGAACCCAGAAAGAGCTTTGGGAAATTCCACCCATAGACAATTTTATTAAAATAATTAATATTTTTTAATGGGCCTGTAAGTCTAAACTTAAGAAATTAAAAATATTAATGGTATTAATCTGATTATGGGTGTAGCTTCTAGAAGAAGACGAGAATCAAGCTAAAATGATCTTAGCCATTGATTAGCTTTTAATATGGGTCATTAAATGTCAACGAGAAGATTATTTAAGGAAGCTTGAGGGTCATTTGGAAAATACGCCGAGAGATCAAGAGATTGAATTTTCGAAGTGAGAAGTTCTCAAGAGGAAGTTCTGATCAAGGAGATTTATCGTAGTTGAGGGGCAGGGATAGCATCCAGAGAGAGAGATTTTCTTAGTCAGAGAATCATCAACAGAGAGAGGCAGAGAGTGATCCAGCAACTCTCACGCAGAGGCTAACGCAGGGTCACGAAGGGCCATGCAGAGGCAGTGCAGAGGGTGAGAGAGAGTCCGAAATTTTGCTCGGCAAAGTCAGTTTCAGAAGTCAGGAGCCAGGGTGTGAGACCGAGAGGCTGAGAGCAAAGACTCTGGGCAGCAAATCGATCAGTGGGCTGGATGACGCAGTTCCTAGAGGAGTTGACGCAAGGACTGCGTGAGGACTACGAAAAGGCAGCGTAGGACCTGCCAGAGGCACCTCATCCAGTGTCTGAATCAGCCGGGATTTTTCTCAGTGATTGTGTAAGGTAATCTCACAAATCTTTCTGCCATTATTACTCTATGTAACTGAATAACCCTTGAGGTATTCAGAGATGTATTCAGAATTTGCTACTACTTAATAATAATAAACCCTTAGAGTTGCTGCACCGCTTTTCCCGCATTGGGTTTTTCCGGGGACATTTGTCAAAAAATAACGGTGTCAATTGTGTTGTATTTTTATTTCTTGCTCAGTCTCTTGTTTCTGCATAATATTTAATTAAGTGAAGGCTACAGTGTATGTATTTCGATATTTTCCGTAGGAAACTGCAAGTAATTTGTTTGAAGGAATTTAACAAATAGGAGAAAATCATCAGTTGTTGCAGTAGGAATTCCATTTAGGAATTTTCACATGGTATTGGAGCTGCAGGTGAAGCAAGAAGAGAAAAGCCAGTAGATCCAATGTTGAGCAAAAAAGGGAAATCGAAATGTTGCAGGAGGCAGCAGTTCGAAACCCCATAGGGTTTACACAGTTCTTAGCCAGAGGGCTGAAATTTCTAGGCAGCCTCTCTCCGAGTGAGTCGACAAAGAGAAGGGCTTCCAGATCGAGTTTTTGTTGGGGCACAGGGAGTAGCGCAGAAGCCTCAGTGTGAGGAGAGCTATTGGGACACAGATTTTTCTGTAGGCAGTTTGCTAGGCAGAAAATCGTTAGAAGAAAGAGGAGAAGCACGGCTGAGGGAATTTCTTCCTCAGAGAATTCCTAGCCAAGGAATTCGATTCTCTAGAGCTGAGCAACAGCAAGGGACAACAGTTTTACTAGCTCTAGCAGGGAGTGCATAGGCTAGCCCAGCAGTAGCACAGAGGAGAGAGGAGGTCATTCGACTTTCTATTTTTGGCAGAGATGGCGACCACATCTCCAGGAGGAAGGTGGGGTGATCTAGAGAGGTAGTTCGAAAGAGATACAGATGGGTAGGATCCTTGAGAAGTCCACCTCTTGGATCAATTCCTTGCTACGGCAGCCAAGATCAGAAGTAGCAGGATGGACTAGTGTCGGATGGTACCGAGGAGTGTCAGAGAGACAGTTGCAATGGCTAGGAGCGCCAGAGTCTGAGCAGCGCAAAGCAGAGTTGGCAGTAGTGCAGATGTCACAGAGCAGAGATCAGCACCAGTGCAATAGATTCAGAGGGTTAGCACAGAGACTAGCAACAGCTAGGCTTCAGCAATCACATGGTATCATATTGAACATAGTTGGTTCATTTGTTAAAATTGGAAACTAGGGCCAAACTCCATGTGGGTCATTTTATTTATGGCAACTAATATTTTTCATGGATCCCTCTCATTGAGAGGTGTAGGATTGATCTAAAGATCATCCGATTCCGATAAGTATTCATGGAGATATGAATTTAATTGTGTTATGGGACAATTCGTCAAGGTCAGCGAGCAACCAAATAAACCCCACTTGTGCTCAACGTTTTAGCATAAATAGAGGTGGCCTTCAAGTCATTTCAACACACTTGGGATCTCTTCCTCTCTCTACTTGTCTTTGGGTTTTAGTAGGAGGAGATATCCTAAGGAATAACATTGCCCTGATCTAGAGGGCAGAAAGCTAGAACTGCCGGAAAAGCCAGAATTGTCGAAAAAGCCAGAAAAGTCGGAACTGTTGAAAAAGCCCGAAACGCTGAAAAAGTTGGAACTGCTGGAAAAGCCGGAAATGCCGAAAAAGCTGGAACTGCCGGAAAAGCCAGAAATGCCGGAAAAGCCGGAAATGTAATCGAAACTGCCAGAATCGTCGGAAAAGCTGAAAAAGCCGGAACTGACGGAAAAGCCGAAAATGCCGGAAAAGCTGGAACTGCCAGAAAAGCCGGAGAACCCGAAAAAGCTAGAAAAGCGGAATTGTCGGAACTGCCGAAATTGCCAGAAAAGCCGGAACTGCCGGGACTACCGGGAACAACTGGAACTGCTGGGAACAAGCAGAACTGCCAAAACAGTCGGAGCATCTGTCTCCGAAGGAGAGCAGCATGCAAGGGACAACTAACTAACATTGGGAAAGTTGTATGGTACTTAGCAACAAATACACCAAGCATGCAATGGACAACAAGCAAGCAAGGTGCAGCCAACACATAAGTCAGGATGGCAACATGGTGCAGCGATGGCACATAATGCAGTACGGTGATGGGTACAGTCATGATTAATGAAGCCTGATGAGATGCAGCATAGTGATGATGGGTGCAGCATGGTGCAGTGCGGTGAGGTGCAACATGATGACGAAAAGCAGCACAACGATAGGTGAAGGAGTCGCCTTGGAGAATTAGTTGAAGCAGCTTGTCTTCAACTGATCTCATGTATCATCTTCTTAGAGATGATCTATGCTCTTATCTAAATAAGTCAAAGTGTTGACTTCTATTGTAAACGTACTATCTCTCTCTCTCTCTCTCTCTTCTAAACTATTGAAGAACATATAAGAAGAAGAATTCATCAAGGGTTTCCCCACATTAGGGTTTGTCCCTGGCTAGCGCCACATCTTGAGTCCTCTTGTCTTGGCTTGTCTTCTGCGATTTATGTTTATGTTCTATCTGCAGTTTACTTTAATGCTGATGTGATTGCTAATCTGGAAAAGATATGGAGCTAACTGTGAAAATTGAAATAAATTGCTCTAAGCATAGAACATACCTAAAATTAACATCATTAATTTGGGATGTTTTTCCATTGTTGATAGAGTAACAACAATAGTTTGCAATGCAGTGGCAGTTGGCAGTAGCAGTGCTAGGAGCAGCACAGATGCAGCACTTGAGAGGGAGTTGTAGTATGGATGCAATGTTGACAGTGGCAGTGTTAGCAGCAGTGCAGTAGTTGGTGGACAACATGTCAGACATGAGCAGCGCAAAGGATGATGCTTCAAAGTCAGAGCAGTATGCAGCAACGTATATTGCTAGAGCACATTCCTCGCTAAGAGAGAGTGTTGATTTGGGGTAGCATCGGATGTGCTCTAGGCCTCAAATTTTGCAGGGAAACTTGGGCACATGTATTCCAAAGAACCCAGAAAGCGAATGGAAAATTCCACCAAGAAACAATTTTATTAAAAAATTTAATATTTCTTAATAGGCCCTTAAGTCTAAATGTAGGAAATTAAAAATATTAATGGGTATTAATCTAATTGTGGGTGTGACTTCTAGAAGAAGACGAGGATCAAGCTAAAATGATCCTAGCCATTGATTAGCTTTTAATATGGGTCGTTGAATGTCAACGAGAAGATTATTTAAGGAAGTTTGAGGGCCATTTGGAAAACACACCGAGAGATCAAGAGATCAAATTTTTGAAGTGAGAAGTTCTCAGGAGGAAGTTTTGATCGAGGAAATTTCTTGCAGTTGAGGGGCAGGGATAGTATCCGGAGAGAGAGAGAGATTTTCTTAGTCGGAGAATCATCAGCAGAGAGAAGCAAAGAGTGATCCAACAGCTCTCACGCAGAGGTTGATGCAAGGCCACCAGACGCTGACGCAGGGCCATGTAGAGGCAGCGCAGAGGGTGAGAGAGAGTCCGAAATTTTGCTAGGCAGAGTCAGTTTCAGAAGTCGGGAGCCGGGGTGTGAGACCAAGAGGCTGAGAGCAGAGACTCCGGGCAGCAAATCGATTAGTAGGTTGGGTGACGCAGGGACTACGTTAGGACTGTATAGAGGCAGCGTAGGGCCTGCCACAGGCACCTCATCCAGTGTCCAGATCAGCCAAAATTTTTCTCAGTGATTGTGTGAGGTAATCTCACAAATCTTTCTGCCATTATTACTCTCTGTAACTAAATAACCCTTGAGGTATTCAGATATGTATTCAGAATTTGCTACTGCTTATTAATAATAAACCCTTAGAGTTGTTGCACCTGTTTTCCCGCATTGAGTTTTTCTAGGGACATTTGTCCAAAAATAACGATGTCAATTGTGTTGTATTTTCCTTTCTTACTCAGTCTCTTGTTTCCGCATAATATTTAATTAAGTGAAGGCTGCAGGGTATGTATTTCGATATTTGTCGTGGGAAACTGCAAGTAATTTGTTTGAAAGAATTTAACAAATAGGAGAAATATCATCAATTGCTGCAGTAAGAATTTCGTTTAAGAATTTTCACAAACAATACCAGGGTCCCAAATGTGCCACCAAGTCTTCCCTGATCTCTGCACTGTCTTTTCTTGGGGAAATCCCTCGGTACCAGGATCCCAAGCCATCCTGATTAGCATGAGGCATCCCTTGTTCCACTCACTGTCCAACCCAGCATGGGCACCAGATGCCCTCTGCATACTGCCACTAAGTAGAGCATCATGGTAATACAAAGTCCTGATCATCTCCTCGTGAAACTACTCTACTAAATAGTCCCTCTAGTGCACTTTAGGAGTAGACATTTGAAGATGTAGTCAATCCCTTTGGGATTGAAGCCTCGTCTACCTGAGCTTCCCCTGATCTCCTCCTGTTAATCACACTTCCACACTGGTAAAGTCCCCCACACCATTAACGAATCACTAAAACCCAACGGAAGATCTAGCTGAGCTTCCCATGTAGGAACTAGCTCACCTCTGAGTAGTTGAACTGTTATTAAGCCCTTCTATGCCAAAATCCCCTGCCCATCGCAGAATGAACCTATTCTGCTGACATCATAACACCCCGGTCATGCTTGACTACTCAACATGCTCGTACCGGATCCTCCTCTTCGATAACGCTCGACCATTATATCTATCATGATCAACGTTATGCCCAATCTGCAAAGGCAACTTAGTAGTGCTCGAGTCCACCACTCCACGGCTAGCCTTGATCCTGACCAGCGACCTGCTTCGCCATATGATGAAGGTCTCGACGACTCCCCATGTGTCAACCTGGGAAAAAATTGGATCACCTCCATCATAACCCTACCCATCAAGAAGTGGAGTGATACACTCACCAACCAGATCCCTAGATCCCCCAACCATACTAAGAGCTCACAACTCCTACTCAAGGATTGTCGCTGCATAGCATTGCTACCTGCTAGAACCCATATGGTCCTCATCTTTGACCCTTGTATGTATCCCATAGGTGGACCCTATTATGAACATAAATTATGTAAAAATAAATAAAAATAGATAATAAATATAATCATAATAATATAAATATAATAATAAATAATAAGTAAATTAACTAATGGTTAGTTAGTTAATAATGAAAAGGCATGTCTTAGAAGACTATGCCTGTTTGTGAAAGGGTACTTACCTGGCTATATATACAGGACCCTCATTCTCATTTGTACTCATCCTACATCAATTCTTTTATACAATATACAATTACAATTACTATCCTACGATGGATGTCTTTGTCTACAAAGTATTTTAAATATTTTCGTTGTGTATACGACTTTTGGTTGTTACATTGGTATCAGAGCCACATTTGGCTAATCACCAAGCCTTTGGCCATCAACCTATTATCAACCTTGTTGTCGTCGTGATTTAGGCATTTCGCCAGTCTTGGAGATTCTCCATTCCACCATATTTGTTGTTAGGCCTTTAGCCATTAAAAAAAATAAAAAATAAAATTAATATATATTATGGAGAGAAATAAAAAGCAAAAAACCAAAGATTAAAAAAAAAGAAAAAATAAAATAAAATAAGTAAATATAAAGATTAAAAAAAAGATTTAAAATAAATAAATAAAATATAGTCCGAGATGTAAATTTTGAAGGGAAACATGCATATATATAAAAAGGTTCTACATTATTGATAAAATGTGCATGATAAAGTTAAGAGGGAATCTTTCCAAATATATTTAAAACTATACGTAAGAGAAGGAAGAGTAAATAATATTATTATGATTCTTCATTAAGTGGTTTACAAGCCCGTGGTTTTAGAAACCCATGGTAATTGCCCATGGTACTTTAAAAGTAAAAGAAAAACAAAAGGAATACAAATCTCTTTATGTGAATGGTAAGTTTTATTTTTTACATGGAAAACGTTAACGGAGGTTTTAGAAACCAACCCATGGCAATTGCCCATGGTATTTTAAAAGTAAAAGAAAAACAAAAAGAATACAAAATATCTTTATGTGAATGGTAAGTTTTACTTTTTACGTGGAAAACATTAACCGAGGTTTTAGAAACCCATGGTAATTGCCCATGGTATTTTAAAAGTAAAAGAAAAACAAAAAGAATACAAAATCTCTTTATGTGAATGGTAAGTTTTACTTTTTCCATGGAGAACATTAACTGAGTCAAAAGTACATAAGTGAACATATATTTTATATTATACCCCAAAGAGGTGAATAGCCACGTTTAACTAAAGTTGTAACTTTTCAAAAAGAAAAAATATTATAAATAAAAGATATATAAAGAGAAAT
>APFE030946584.1:41023-68351 GCA_000404065.3 Pinus taeda | reverse complement strand
AACAATCTTTGGAATCCTACTGCAACCAGTTGAATCTACTTCACCTAGATCGTAAATTACATTACAAACTTATCTCAAATTTCTTCTTGAAATATTGAAATAAATTACTGAAGCAGCCTACACCAAATTAAATATGATTCTGAAACATAGAAACTGAGCAAGGAAATACAGACACATAGGACACCATTATTTTTGGACAAATGTCCCTAGAAAAACCCAATGCGGGAAAACTGGTGCAGCAGCTTTGAGGGTTTTATATTATTAAGCAGTAGTTTCTGAATACAACTTTGGATACCCTCCCAGCAATCCAGTTACAGAGAAATACAACTGGCAGAGAAGAATTATGAGATTACCTCACTCTACCCAGCGAATCCCGGTGGTTCCGGTAGCTGAATCAACTATCCCCAGCTACAACTACGTTGCCCCTGTGCAGTAACTATGTGGACTTGCGTGGAGCTCTTTGAGGCTCTGCGTCATCTCAACTTGGAAACGTCTTGCCTTCTGGAGCAGTTTCTAGCCCTCCCGGCTCAGAAATGTAAGCGCCTCTGCAAAACTCGGACTTCTATGTGGGTGGCTGAGCTGCCTCTGTGTGAGCCCTTCTGGCTCAGCGTCAAGCTCTGCGTGGGCCCTTCTAGCTCAGCATCAACCCCTCTAGTGTCTCTCTACCTCTCTCTGTTGTGTACCCTGGGCTCTGGAGAAGATACTCCAACCCAACTATCCCTGCCCTCAACTGCAAGAAATCTACTCAATCAGAATTTCCTCCTGAGAACTTCTCACTTCATAAATTAGATCTCTTAATCTCTCGGAGTATTTTCCAAATGACCCTCAAGCCCCTTCTTATATCTTCCTGTTGGACAACCAACGGCCTAGATTAACTCCTAATCAAAGGCTCAGATCGTTTTGACTTGGTCTCTGTCTTTATCTAGAAGATTCACCCACAATTAGATTAATACCCATTAATATTTTAATTTTCCTAAGTTTAGACTTAGGAACCCCCTTAAAAATAGTAATTATTTTAATATAATCATCTCTGGATGGAATTTCCCAAAATCGTTTCTGGGTTCTTTCGAATGCATGTGCCCAAGCCTCCCTGCAAAATTTGAGTCCTAGAGCATATTCGATGCTATCCCAAATCAACACCCCATCTTAGTGAGGAATGTGCTCTAGCAATATACTGTTGTTGCATACTACTCTGACTCTAAAGCATCGTCCTCTGTGTTGCCGATGTCTGACATGTTGTCCACCAACTACTGCGCTGTTGCTGCAACTGTACTACTGCCTTTGACACTACCACTACCAATGCTACAATTGTACTACAGCTCCCTCTCAAATGTTGCATCTGCTATGCTACTAGCACTGCCACTGCTAACATTGCATCCGTACTGTAACTCAGTCGCTGAGAGAAGCAACTGAAAAACATCCAAAATTACTGAACTAATTGTGTTCAGTATGATACCACGTGAATGTTGGAATTGACTGTTGCTAGTCTCTGTGTTGACCCTCTGAACTGTGCCATTTGCGCTACTTCCAACTCTACTATGTGTTGTTCAGTCTCTGGCGCTCCTAGCCACTACAATTGTCTCCCCGACACTCCTTGGCACCATCCAACACTAGTCCATCCTACTACTGAAAAACTAGGCTCCCATAACAAGGTATTGATCCAAGAGGTGGACTCCTCAAGGATCCCACCCATCTATAGCTCTATCTAACTACAACTCCAAATCAGCCCACCTCCCTCCTAGAGGTATCTTGGCTGTCATGGCAAACTCCTCCTCTTATTCAATCTTTGCGACTGCAACCTTAAGATCGTGCTTCTCATCCTTATCATTTTTCTTCAAAGGACACTGGGATGCATAGTGGCCCATCTCACCACATCTAAAACACTTCACCTTGGACATGTCTTTCTTTCGTCTCTGTTGCCCCTGTTGCCCTTTAGATGCAAGGGTTGCATTCTCCTTCTCCTCCTTGGGCTTCGACCCACTGTTGTTGTTGCTTCCGTCAAGTTTGACCTTGACCAGGTCTCTCCCAAGCTCTTCTTGTTTTAGACCTGCCCACATCTCATCCAAATTAGGCAATGTTGCTCTGGTCAAGATACTCTGGACAAAGACTTGCCACTCATCTGAGAAAAAATTTAGGGCCAGCCTCACTAACTCTGAATCCTGAGTTGTATGCCCCGCAGCCGACAACTCATCACGAGTCTCCTTCAACTTCGTGAGGAATGGATCCACACGTTCTCCCTTCTGCATCTGCGCAGATCTCACCTTATGTTCCAAGTACATCTTCTGCTGCTCAAAAGATCCCTGATACAACATGGCCAAAGCATCCCACATCTCCTTAGCAGTTGCTCTGCTAGAAACGTGGCACACCACATGATCCTTGACTCCATCCAAGATCATCCTCTTGGCCTTTGCCATCTTAGCCTTGTACTTCTTTAGCAGATCTACACCACAGTTTCAGCTACCACACTATCGACGTATGTCTTGAGGGCATGCTCATCTAAAAGGAAATACATTCTAGCATTCCAGATGACGTAGTTGAATGCTCCGTCCAACCCATCCTGATCCCTCAAGCCACTGGTTGCCATATCCTCCAAAAACTGTCGAACAACTCCCTCTTTCTCCCTATTGCGTAGCTTCTAGGCCAGCTTACGTACTCCCTGATGGAGATGGTAAGTCTATTGCTCCTCTGCTGCCGAACAAATGAGAAATATTAATTTTCTCGACAAGAAATCACTGAGGAATTATTCCCTCACAATGCGATCTGCTTCCTTCTTCCGACGACTTTTCTGCGCAGCACTCAGCTTGCAAAAAACTATGTCCCTCTAGCTCTACGCTTAGGCTCTGCGTAGCTCCCTCTGCCTTGGAAAATTCTCGATCTGGTAGTCTTAGTCTTACCTCTCTGTCGACTCACTTAGAGAGAGACAACCACAAAAATATTGCCCTCCTAGCTAGAACTGCGCAATCCCTAAGGGGATTCAAACTCATGCTTGATGCAGCAAGTTGGCCCTTGCTTCAGTGCTAGATCTGCTCTCCCTGTTTCACATCAACACCTCTGATACCATGTGAAAATTCCTAGATCTAACAATCTCTGGAATCCTACTGCAACCAGTTGAATCTACTTCACCTAGATTGTAAATTACATTACAAACTTATTTTAGATTTCTTCTTGAAATATTGAAGTAAATTACTGAAGTAGCCTACACCAAATTAAATATGATTCTGAAACATAGAAATTGAGCAAGGAAATACAAACACATAGGACACCGTTATTTTTGGACAAATGTCCCCGGAAAAACCCAATGCGGGAAAACCGGTGCAACAGCAACTCTGAGGGTTTTATATTATTAAGCAGTAGTTTTTGAATACAACTCTGGATGCCCTCCCGGCAATCCAGTTACAGAGAAATACAACTGGCAAAGAAGAATTGTGAGATTACCTCACTCTACTCGGCAAATCCCTGCTATTCTGACAGCTGAATCAACTGTCCCCGGCTACAACTACGTTGCCCTTGCGCATTAACTGTGTGGGCCTGCGTGGAGCTCTTTGAGGCTCTACGTCAGCTCAACTGGGAAATGTCTTGCCTTCTGAAGCAGTTTCCAGCCCTTCTGGCTCAGAAATGTCAGCTCCTCTGCAAAACTCAGACTTCTGCGTGGGTGTTTGAGCTGCCTCTGCGTCAGCCCTTCTGGCTCAGTGTCAAGCTCTGCGTGAGCCCTTTTGGCTCAGCGTCAAGCTCTGCATGGGCCCTTCTGGTGCCTCTCTACCTCTCTCTGTTGTGTATCCTGGGCTCTGGAGAAGATACTCGAACCCAACTATCCCTGCCCCTCATCTGTAAGAAATCTACTCGATCAGAATTTCCTCCTGAGAACTTCTCACTTCAGAAATTCGATCTCTTGATCTCTCGGTGTGTTTTCCAAATGACCCTCAAGCCCCTTCTTATATCTTCATGTTGGACAACCAACGGCCCAGATTAACTCCTAATCAAAGGCTCATATCATTTTGACTTGATCTTCGTCTTTATCTAGAAGATTCACCCACAATTAGATTAGTACCCATTGATATTTTAATTTTCCGAAGTTTAGACTTAGGAACCCCATTAAAAATATCAATTATTTTAATATAATCGTCTCTGGATGGAATTTCCCAAAACAATTTTTGGGTTCTTTGGAATGTACGTGCCCAAGCCTCCCTGCAACGTTTGAGACCTAGAGCACATTCGATGCTATCCCAAATCAATAAACTTGAAATGACATTAATTAGCAAGTTCAAATAATTATGAGCATATATAACATAAATAATGTAGATAGATCAATTAAATTCAACAATATATCCTGCAAGGCAAATTGTATGTGAGTAGACTGTTACTCACCACCTGTGGTTAGTATCCATAGGGAAGATTTTTTTCTCCTAGATGGTCCTCAGTTGGCAGCTAACAGCCCCTTGCAGACACTAGATAGCTCGATGTACCACTATCTCCGCCACTTGAGCGAGCCGTGTGGTCGCTTGCCCATATGTTATGATCATATGTTTGAAAGGGGGCCTCCTTACCCCAACGGTATGGCTTTTCATTGTGTAGTTGGGTAAATTTTTTTACTTATCATGAAAACTTTTGGGAACAGATTAATGGAGAGATTCGGCGGAAAGAGTGGGCTAGGTTTGTACTCTTGTCTCCTCTACCCGATTTGATTGTTAACCTTGTATCCCAGTCCCATGGGATCTCCTTTACTGACCACTAACTTTAGGGTTGGCACTACATGGGAAATCCCGATTTTGGTTGCGTGGTCTTGCTTCTCGACACCATATACATCACTCCCCTCCGCTCATTTTAACCCCATTCATCACTTTTCCCATCCGGGTCCATAAGCAGTTAGATTCCCCCTCCCCTTTCCCACACCTTGGGTCGGGCCTGGAACAATGCCCCGAAGGTTGATGCAGCTAAAAGAAAAAGAAAAAACATAATTTGGCCACTCTCAACAGGAAAAGTACCATAAATGAAAAAGACCGCTGGGACATACACATTTAACACGTGGGCAAAAGCCAAACATGAGCCCTACCCCTTTCATTATGGCCATCACCCTAGTTCCTAGGGTCCCTCATAGTGACCCCTTTCATCATTAAGGAACCCATAATTGTCCAAACCAATGTTGCATGACTCGTACTTGTATTAGACTCGTCGCGCTATTGACTCGTCGACTCGTATAAGACTCATCAAAATACAAAAAAACGTTAATATATGGTAAATTTTCAGCACAAAAAAAGAAACTAATGACAATTCCAATCCTTATAAGTTTCAAAAACCGCAATATATGCAATAATTCATAACATCATCTCATATCTATAAAAGTACAACATAACATATTCAATTTTTGTAAGCAAAACATTTAGACACTGAATAAGAAAAGGACTCATGATTCCATGATTAAAATAAAAAATGTTAGCAAGTTCAAAATTCAAATACATGTCATAAATGATAAATGATTGTCTCATACCAATCTTTCCAACATTTAGGATCACTAGCCATCTAAAAACCAGCGAACAAATCAATGTGAAAAGTGCCCAAGAACAAATCAATGTGAAAAGTGCCCAAAATGCTTTTGGAACACTCAAAATCATTAGTATACAAAACCCAAAAAACACCAAGTGAAATGATAGAATGAAAGATATCAATTTCTACACTATGCAACTACGGAAAAGCCAAGGTAAGTTAACTTTTTCATAAACTTCTACTTTCAAGGGACACGAGACATGTGTCTTCTTCCCCCATACGAAAATATTGACATATCTATTGGTGACTCCGTTGGACGAACAAAGCCCTAGTTCCTCATTTCAACATTTACAATTTTTAGTAATTTTTCGGGTCCTGAACTTCCGAAGCATTTTGACCCCCTAAACGGCGTTTTTTTGGGGTCTGCGGCATGCCCTTGGCCATAGGCAAAGGCCTATGGCGAAACATGTAGCACTCGGAGAGACCTTTCCAACAAAGTATTGTACACGACAAACGGAGATAATATGACCAAGTTACAACCTCAGGAAGTTGGCTGCCCAACTAACCCTAATGGGGCCCACAAACTCTTGGTGTTACATCTCCTGGAGTTAGGGTTTTGGTTGTTTAGGGTTCTCTCATGTTTTCCAATAATAAATAGGCCCTTGAGCCTCATTGTCACACAGTTCAGAGGCATATAGCCGCCACATCTCTTCTCAGAGATAAGCTACCATCGCCCGAGTTATCTTATTTCCATTCTATTTGTAAGCATAGTTCAGTATTGTTCTATTAATGAAATGAAGTGTTTTTTTGCTGCATCTCTGTGTTTATGATTATCTTTGTAAGTTGTTGCATTCCTGTTTAAGTTCGAACCAATGTTATCAAAGCGGTCTGCTCTTTCTCTATTTTTCTTTGCATGTCCCCAACGAGGTCAGGGTATAAGGAGTTAGGGCTTGATCTAGTTGAACCACTGCAACATCAACCTCGCAAAACCCAACGATCTCCCATGGTAGAAGAAAAGAAAGACGAGGGGGCAGGCGATCCTTTCAAAATGTTGTTCGAGGAAGCCCTCAAGCGACAAAGGGACACAATGATGGATAACTTTGCCCAAATCCTTCGACAGCTACCCACAGGTGATGCATCTTCATCCAACAGCCACTCTGGCGCCACTCCTTTTAAGGTACAAGTTAACTTCGATATTCCCATATTTGAAGGCCTGATAGATGCAGACGTCGTAGATAAATGGTTAAATCTGTTGGAAGGATATTTTTCAATTCACGACCTTTCCAATTGAGAAAATATTACTTTTGCACTTCTCAAAGCCACCCCACACGTCAAGGACTGGTGGGAAACCTACTGCGAACAAAAGGACGAGAGTGAACCCTCATTGTTTTCAGCCGCACCCATTTGGAATTCTTTCTGAGACGCCATCAAAGAACAATATTACCCTGTTGGGAGCTATGAAGACAAATACATAAAGTGGACCACACTACGGTAGGGAAGGGACCAAGATGTGCCAGAGTTCACAAACATTTTCCATACCCTTCGCACGAAGCTGGGTATCAAAGATACAGAGCGGCATTTGGTGCTCAAGTATCGCGACTGTCTACACAAGTACATGGAGATCAGTATGTTGTCAAGATTGAGTAGAAGTTTAAACAGAAGAAGCAGGACTTTGGATCTGTGAATCCAAAACAAGGAAAAGGCGCCTCCAAACCACAGAACAAAGGACCAAGCCAAGGCGGGGCTACCCAGGACAGCCCGTCGAAGCCGCAAGCAAAGCACAACACCACGAAGACAAAGAAGGACACGGAAAAATGGTGTGAGTTCCATAAGAGCTCCACTCACAATACAAGTGAGTGTCGGGCCAAGCAGTCACTAGTTGCCGAGCTAAAGGCTTATGAATTAGGCGCAGGTTCCGGCTTTGAATCAGAACCCGATAACAGAACTAACAAAGGGAAGCAAATCATTGATGCAGATCCCAACGCCACCGTGGCCACCACCAAGATCTAGAAGATTGAGCCTAAAGATCCAAAGGAGGGGGAACGCCTCTTCCACTCACAGATGTGGGTGAAGGGTTCTTCGCTGCAGTTCATTGTCGACAATGGGAGCCAAAAGAACCTCATTTCAACAGAGGTTGTGAAGCAGTTGGGCCTAAAGACTATAGTATATCCACATCCGTAAACCATCGGGTGGCTTCACCAAGGACGAGATCTTCGCGTCAGCGAGCAATGTCGTCTTCCCTACAGCATCAAGCCCTTCACGGATGAGGTACTATGTGACGTTGCTCCTCTTGAAGTTTGTGATGTATTGTTAGGACAACCATACTTGTGGAAGCGACATGTTGTATATGAGCCTAGACCTCGCTCCGTGATTATTACTTTGGCTAATAAGTTGTACAGCATACCGGTGGTAGCCCCGCCTATCGCCATCTCTTTGATCAATGCAAAGCAATGCAATAAGATCATTTCCCAGACCAGGAAAAAAATTTTCCTTATGATTCGCCCCCAGGGCAAGAAGAAGGTTGTGGCCACGGCTTCCAGGCAAGACTCCTCTGCGCAACAACAGCAAATGGACAAGATCGTGGAGCAGTACAGGGACATTTTCGCCTCACCCACAGGGGTACCTCTACACTGTCCGGGCAAGCACTCCATCGATCTAACCCTGGGTGTGTCGCTGCCCAATGGATCGATCTATCGACACTCTGTTTTGGAGAACAATGAGATCAAGAGGAAGATTCAGGAACTATTGCAGAAAGGGCACATCAGCCCAAGTTGATCACCTTGTGGGAGCCCGATTGTATTGGTACAGAAGAAGAATGGGACCAGAAGACTCTGTATTGACTATCGGGCACTGAACAAGATCACTGCCTGGAATAGGTACACAACCCAGTGATTGATAACCTTCTGGACCAGCTCAAGGGGGCCAAATATTTTAGCAAGATTGACTTGAAGTCAGGTTATCACCAGGTGCCTATCGAACCCTCCGATGATCGAACCCTTTGATGTGTGGAAGACTACCTTCAAATCAAAGGAGGGCCTTTTCGAATGGTTGGTCATGCCATTCGGATTGACAAACGCCCCTGAACCTTCATGAGATTGATGGACGACATATTGCGACCCTTTACCAATGCATTCATGATGGTGTATTTAGATGGCACCTTGATCTTCAGCCAGAGTTGGGAAGAGCACCTCCACTATATGTGACAGGTCCTTCAAACCCTGCAACAACACAAGCTTTGTGCTAACTTGAAGAAATGCACCTTTGGCCTGACCCAGGTTCAAATATCTAGGGTACATCATTGACGAGTAGGGTGTACATGTGCACCCATCCAAGAGACAAGTCATTTAGGATTGGCTAGCCCCAACCACTCTAACAGAGCTCTGCAGTTTTTTGGGTTTTGCCAATTTCTACTGTAGTTTCATGTTGGGGTTCTCTCATATCACTTGGCCTTTAAGTCAAGTCACCAAAGGCGGAGCGAAAGCAAAGTTTTTTTGGTCGGAAACCCAACAACAAGCGTTCTCCTATTTGACGAATTACCTCTGTTCTGCACTAGTGCTCACATTACCAGACCTGCAACAACCATTTGAGATTGAGACAGATGCCTCTGACTATGCTATTGGTGCGGCTCTTACTCAGCATGGGCATCCAATGGCTTACCATAGTGAGACACTTTTAGACACAGCCCGAAAGTATCCCACTTACGACAAAGAAATGTATTCCATTGTGCAGGCCTGTCGTTAATGGAAACATTACATTCTGGGGAAGGAAACGGTCATCCACATAGACCACCGACCTCCACAGTTCATACAAACACAAGGGAAGTTGCAGAACAATCGCCATCAGAAATGGTCCACCTATTTGCAACAGTTCCATTTGAACATTAAGTATAAGAAGGGTAGCACCAATAATTTCGTTGATTGCCTCAGTTGACCACCGATCATGGCGCTGATCACTATGCTCGAGTCTTATGGGCATGAGACATCAAGGTGGTCGCATCTTTAAAAGAGCGATCCAGAATTCGGCAGCATATACCAAAGACTCCTGGAAGGGAAGCAAGTTCCAAATTTTCACCTTCAGGATGCATTGTTATGCCACCTGGGACACATTTGTGTTCCTTCAAGTGAGCATGCCAAGATGATTTGGGAGGCGCACTACAATTGGGTCGTTGGACATTTCGGAGTAAAGAAAACAGTGGCGGTATTGTAGAGGTATTTTTATTGGCCGAAACTTCATCAAGATGCTAGGAAGTACATTAGATCTTGCACTGTCTATGCCATTGCCAAACCAACCATCAAGAAGCAAGGCCTGTATACTCCTCTACCTACACCTAGCCAGCCTTGGGAATCTGTCCCCATGGATTACATGTCAAGCCTTCCTTCTACTAAGCACGGCAACAATTGTGTTTTCGTGGTCGTTGACAGATTCTCTAAGATGGCCATCATGGCAGTCTTCATGAAGAGTATCACAGTAGAGGCCATAGCTAAGCTCTTCTTTAGGCGAGTGTGGGTACACTTTGGGATCTCACAATTCATTGTCTCAAATTAGGACAGCAGATTCCTTAGTGCATTTTGGTCAAGTTTCCGGTCAATGTTGGATACAAAACTTACTAAGTCCACAACTTTCCATCCCCAAACTAATGGCCAAACAAAGGTTGTCAACATGATGATCGTACACATTCTGCACGTGTACAACTCGAAGCATCCACGCACGTGGGATGAAAGTCTCCCCTATGTCCAACACAGCTACAATAGAGCTCTCCACAGCTCAACAAGCCACATCCCCTTTCAAGTAGGGCTGGGATTTCAGCCATTATGCCCCATTGATGTGGCCATACCATTTGCAGCCACTCAGGTAGATTCAGCTCACGTTCAATCCGACGCTGAAAGGGCTAACAACTTCATTGAGCACATTCAACACATCCAATTTAAGTACAAGCAACACCATGATCAACATCGAGTGCTACACAAGTTGCAGGTGGGTGACAAAATTTGGCTACATTTGCAGAAGGAGTGCCTTGCTGGACCCCACCACAAGCTTCGCTCGCTCTGATATGGGCCATACACCATCACCAAGGTCGTCAGTGACAAAGCCTTCAAGCTTAGCATCCCATTGTTCCTTGGTCTGCACCCAATGTTCAATGTAGATCGCCTTCGACCATACTTTCCACCATTGTTGGACACATCTGATTTATCCGAACTTAAACAGGAACGCAATAACTTACAAATATAATCATAAACACAGAGATGCAGCAGAAAAACACTTCATTTCATGAATAGAAAAATATTGAACTATGCTTACAAACAGAATGGAAATAAGATAGCTCTGGCGATGGTAGCTTATGTCTAGGAAGAGATGTAGTGGCTACATGCCTCTAAACTGTGTTACAATGAGGCTCGAGGCCCTATTTATTATTGGAAAACATGAGAAAACCCTAAACAACCAAAACCCTAACCCCAAGAGATGTAACACCAAGAGTTTGTGGGACCCGTTGGGGTTAGTTGGGCAACCAACTTCCCGAGGTCGTAACTTGGTCATATTATCTCCGTTTGGCGCGTATGATACCTTGTTGGAAAGGTCTCTCTGAGTACTACAGGTTTTGCCGCAGGCCCTTGCCAACAGCTATGGGCCTGTCGTGGACCCCAAAACGTAGTTTAGGTGGTAAAAACTGCTCTAGAAGTTCAGGACACAAAAAACTGCTAAAAATAGTAAACGCTAAAATGAACAGGGAAACAGATGAAACTGACTGGGAAGTGTCTAAGTGGAATAGGCGGGTGACCACCAATATCCACCTGGACCATTCCTCCTCCCTTAGGAAGCAATGGTCCCCATTGCGTGCAGAGCCTCCATGAGGTGAGGAAATTTCTATTGAACCTGGTCCCTGGTGAACCACTTGCCCTAGTGAAGGAGTTGGCCTACATTGACAACTCGATGTAGCTGTATCCTCTGTTGGCGAGTGTTCTTGATCTATGTGTCCATGTTCTGAAAAGTTGTAGCTTGTTCCATGCAGTCCGGGTTGAGCTTTGTTGGTGTGAGTTGTTCTGCAAATGTCAAATGTGTCCAACAGTGGTGGAAAGTATGGCCGAAAGCAATCTACATTGAACACTGGGTGCAAACAAAGGAACGGTGGGATGCTGAGCTCAAAGGCATTGTCACCGACAGCCTTGGCAATGGTGTATGGCCCATATCGAAGTCAGAGAAGCTTGCAGTGGCGTCCAGCAAGGTGCTCCTTCTGCAAATGTAGCCAAACTTTGTCGCCCACCTGGAACTTGTGCAACACTCGATGTTGATCATGGCGCTACTTGTACTTAGCATTGGCTCTGTCCAATATATCATGGACCTATTGGCGGATGTGTTGAATGCGCTCAATGAAGCTGTTAGTGCTTTCAACTTCGGACTGAACGTGAGACGAATCTTCCTAAGTGGCTGCAAATGGTATGGCCACATCAATGGGGCATAATGGCTGAAATCCCAGCCCTACCTGAAAGGAGTTGTGGCCTATTGAGCTGTGGAGAGCTCTATTGTAGCTGTGTTGGACATAAGGGAGACTTTCATCCCACGTGCGTGGATGCTTCAAGTTGTACATGCGCAGAATGTGTACGATCATCCTGTTGACAACCTCTGTTTGGCCATCAGTTTGGGGATGGAAAGTCATGAACTTAGTAAGTTTTGTATCCAGCATCGACCAGAGACTTGACCAAAATGCACTCAGTAATCTGTTGTCCCGATCTGAGAAAATGGACTGTGGGATCCCAAAGTGTACCCATACTCGCTCAAAGAAGAGCTTAGCAGTGGCCTCTACTATGATACTCTTCTCGCAGGCCGCTATGATGGCCATCTTAGAGAATCTGTCGACAACCACGAAAATGCAATCATTGTTGTGCTTAGTAGAAGGAAGGCCCAACATGTAATCCATGGAGACAAATTCCCAATGACAGCTAGGAGTGGGTAAAGGACTATAAAGGCCTTGCTTCTTGATGGTTGGTTTGGCAATGGCACAGGCGGTGTAGGAACTAATGTACTTCCCAACATCCTAACGAAGTTTCGGCCAACAAAAATACTTCTGCAATACCACCACTGTTTTCTCTACTCCAAAATGTCCAACGACCCGATTGTAGTGCGCCTCCCAAATCATCTTGGCACGCTCACTTGAAGGAACACAGATGTGTCTCAAGTGGCATAACAGTGCATCCTGAAGGTGAAAATTTGGAACTTGCTTCCCTTCTAGGAGCATCTAGTATATGATGTCGAATTCTGGATCGCTCTTGTAAAGATGCGACCACCCCGATGTCTCGTGCCCACAGGAGTCAAGCACAGTGATCAGCACCATGACTAGTGGTCGGTTGAGGCAATCAATGACATTATTGGTGCTACCCTTCTTATACTTAATGTTCAAATGGAACTGTTGCAAATGTGAAAATTTCTAAACTTGTTGCAGTAACTGATTTATTTTACCTACCTATTTTCCAATAAGTTATTTACGAAATCTCTTCAGTAAATATTAAAATAAATTCTACTGCAGATATCACACCATTATACAGAAACAAATACATGCATAAGAATCAAACACATCAACACAGTTATTTTTGGACAATTGTTCCCGGAAAAACCCAATGTGGGAAAATCGGTGCAGCAGAGGAGGGTTTTATTAATCTTCAGCAACAATCGCTTTTATAGAAAGAGTTTACATAGACACTGGGAGAAAACACCTAAGACTTTTCTCCGAGACTTTCTAACACCCTGGAGGACTTCCTTTCCCAACTGTGTCATCCTGCTTGGCTCTATGTTGCTCTGTCCTTCACTGCGTCTCCCTCTGCATTGTCTCTCAGAGTCCCTGCGTCACCCCTTCTGAGCTTCCTGACTGTTGCTAATCACCCCCTCTTCCTCCACCTTGCAACTCTCCCTCTGAAATTGATTTTCCTTGGGATACTGAGTATCTTCTAGTGCGTCTCCAAATGACCCTCAAGTCTTCTCTTATACTTTGCTTTTGATGAATCAACGATCGAGATTAAGTCCCTAATCAACAGTCGAGATTAATTCCCTAATCAACAGCTAAGATTAAAATAGACTTGATCCTCGTCTCTTAGAAGCCTGTCATCCTTATCTTTATTAATCCCATTAATATTTTTATTTTCCTAAGTTTAGACTTAGGAACACATTAAAATTATTTTAATAACTCCTCATCCAGATGGAATTTCCCAAAACGATTCTGGGTCTTGGAGATCTCATGTGTTTTAGCCTCTCCACCAATTTTCATGGCTAGAGCACATCCGATGCTACCCCAAATCAACACTCCCTCTTAGCGAGGAATGTGCTCTAGTAATGCTCCACCTCTAAACATCACCCTGATCATCCGACACCAGTACCTATGCTGATGCTTGGCCTACTGCCCAACATCCTCTGCACTGTTTCCTCCTGTACTGTTGCCCATGGCTCTACCACTACCACTGCTACATCTGTATTGCAGCTCCCTCTGCATCTGTGTTGTTGTTGGTCCTTCCTCCCAACACTGCATCTGCACTACAACTCTCTCTCAAATGTTGCATCATGCTGCCCATAGCACTGCTAACTCCCGCATTGCAACCCCTGACACTTATCCATTTCTGCTACTGAAATTGATTTTTTACCATCCCCATCTTCTCCCTGAAATAAATGAACTTTATTCTTCCAAGGGCCTTGGTAAGGATGCCTGCCACCTGTTATTCTGTAAGAGTGTAGCTCAACAGTACAACTCCTCGTTGTACACAGTCTCTGACAAAGTGACATCGAATATCAATGTGCTTTGACCGATCATGAAATACTGGATTTTCAAAGAGCTTGATGCAACTCTGATTATCACACATGATCTTGGTCACCTCCATCCTTATTCTAAATAGGTTCACAAGCAATTTTATAAGCCATATTGCTTCGCACGAAACTATGCTAGTGGCCATATATTCTACTTCAGCTGAGCTCAGAGCTACAGATTTTTGTTTCCTACTGCACCAGGTGGTCATCTCTGATCTAATGTTGAAACAGTACCCAAAGGTACTTTTCCGATCTATTGAACTTCCAGCCCAATCTGCATCAGTAAACCCACTCAGTCTGATATCATTACTTCTAATGTATAAGAGTCCATACTCGACTATTCCCTGCATATATCTGAGAACATGTTTCGCTGTTGCCCAATGCGCCCTCTTCGGTTCCACCATGAACTGACTGAGGGTGTTGGCAGCATAACAAATGTTTGGCCTGGTATTGACCAGATACATCAGGGACCCTATGAGCTGCCTATATAAGGTGGGATCAAAATCTTTGTCTTCTAATGCATCAATTTTCTTCCAGTTGGTGATCATTGGAGTAGCCATAGGCCTACAATCCTGCATCCTGAATCTCTTCAAGATTTTTGTAGCATATCTCCCTTGTCCAAGGAAGATCTCACCCTTTTGCTGCCAAAATTCCAACCCCAGGAAATAATGCATCTGTCCCAAATCCTTCATGTCAAATTTTGTGGCTAAATTCTTCTTGCAATCTTCGATGAGCCCGAATGATCCTGTCAAGAAGAGATCATCCACATATAATACTAGGATTAGAGGCTCATTCTCTACAACCAACCAGTAGAGATTTGGATCTACATCATGCTTGATGAACCCCATCTTTTGCAAGTAGCCATCAATTCAACCATACCATGCTCTAGGTGCCTGTTTGAGCCCATATAAAGCTTTCTTCAATCTGCATACATGAGATTTCTTCTCATGTGTCTCAAAGCCTTCTGGTTGTTCAATGTATACCTCCTCTTCTATCACCCCGTTCAAGAATGTTGTTTTGACATCCATCTGATGAATCTCTCACCCCATTTGTGCTACAAGAGATATACCCAGCTACTGGGGCAAAGGTTTTTTCGTAGCCTATTCCTTCCTTCTGAGCATACCCCTTAGCCACAAACCTGGGCTTTGTATTTTTCCAAATTGTCGTCTACAACGTACTTGATCTTGTAGATCCATCTCGAACCTACCACTTATCTGTCATGAGGCATAGGCACTACTTCCCAGAAATCATTCACCATTATAGAGTTGTATTCCTCCACCATCGCATCCACCCAAACTTGATGTTGAGCAGCCTGCTAAAAACTGGAAGGTCCCCCAACCTGAGCTACTAAGGCCCGATATCTATCTGGCTGTCTTTACTCCCTTTTACTGTTCCTGTGTGCATCAATGAAATCTTCTGCATCCCGTAGAATCTATCGGAGTTCCCTGCTCGTCCTTCCTCTGGTAGTAGGTGCATCTGTTAGCTCTTCCTCTTCTTGTGATTTCTCCTATTCTGAAGGAAAATTCCTGTTACTAGCTTCCGTGGGTTGAAGAGGTTTGACCAACGGCTCATCTTTTAACTGCTCCTCGGAAGGCATTTCTCGGGATTTTCTGAAGGCCCTATCTTCCATGAACTTCACATCTCCCTGGACTACTACCTTCCTGGTCCCTGGAAGATAAATTCCATATGCCTTAGCATTCTCGCTATATCCCACAAGATATCCTTTCTCTGAAGTCTAATCTAGCTTCTTCCTCTTCTCCTCGAGTATACGGCAATATGCTAAACTCCCAAATATCCTGAAATCACTAACTTCAGGTGTCTTTCCAGTGAAGACCTGCTCTAGAGTAATCTTTCCCAATGCCCTATGAGGAGTTCTATTATGGACATAGACTGTCATGTTGCATGCTTCTACCCACAGGAATTTTGGCATATCCTGATCATACATCATAGCCCTAGCTGCTTCCACAATAGCCCTGTTCTTTCTTTTTGCTACTCCATTCTGCTCCGAATTGTAAGGAGTTGTCCACTCTCTTTTGATGCCCTCCCTAGCGCAAAAATCGGTGAAGTCCTTGTCGACATACTCTCCACCATTGTCTGAGCGCAACACTTCTATTTTCTTTCCTGTCAAATTCTCCACTAGGGCCTTGAACTCTTTGAATCGACAGAAAACCTCATCCTTGGTTTTCAGAAAATAGATCCAAGTCTTCTTGGAATGGTCATCAATGAAGTTGACGAAGTATTTGGCACCACTAAGAGCTTTTGTGGACATCGGTCTTCAGATATCTAAGTGTATCAATCCTAGTACTCTTGGCCCGATTTTTACTTCTAAGAAACGCTGCTTTGGCATACTTGACTAGAGCACACCCTCTACATACATCATCTTGTTTTTTACTAAGATCTAGAACTCCTGTTACAGTTTTCCTGAGAATCCTCAGAGCTCCATGGTGCAAATGTCCCATCCTTCTATGCCATAGTTCATTAAAATCCTTGTCTCCATTACTGCCTATCAGTGCCATTGGTGATTCCAGCTGCAATCTGTACAACCTGTTACTTCTGATTCAGATATGTACCTTCTTTTTCCAACTCGGGTGTTTGATGTATACTTTCTCCTTATTGAAGAAAACGTCATAGCCCTTGCTTTGAGGTTGAGATACGGAAAGTAAGTTCATCCCCAGTCCTGGAACATGCAGCACATTGGTAGCTCAGAACCGCTCTCCTATTTCCATTTGAAAAACTATAGTGCCCTTCCCTACTGGAGTACACTTTGCCCTCCCCATGGTGATCTAAAAATTCATTCTTTCCTCCTGATCATCTGAGAAACATTCCCAGATTATTGTCATATGCCAGGAGGCTCCACTGTCTATATACAATACCCCTAATGATGCAGAGCTTGCTACGCGAGCAGCTTCTTCTTCCAATCTGGAAGCTAGCATAGAGAAATCGAAATTTCTATCTCTTGTGCAATCTTCTGAAAATCTGCACAAGTCTCCAGATGTGGATGCCTCTACATCATGATCTTGACCCATAATTGATTTTCCCTTCCTATCTCTGAATCTTTGCTCTAATACCATGTGAAAATTTCTAAACATAAATTCTATCGTTGCAGTAATTGATTTAATTTACCTACTTATTTTCCAATAAGTTATTTACGAAATCTCTTCAGTAAATATTAAAATAAATTCTACTGCAGATATCACACCATTGTACAAAAACAAATACATGCACAAGAATCAAACACATCAACGCAGTTATTTTTGGACAATTGTCCCCGAAAAAGCCCAATGTGGGAAAATCGTTGCAGCAGAGGAGGGTTTTATTAATCTTCAGCAACAATCGCTTTTACAGAAAGATTCTAAATAGACACTAGGAGAAAACACCGAGACTTTTCTCTGAGACTTTCTGACATCTTGGAGGACTTCCTTTCCCAACTGCGTCAACCCTACATCATCCTGCTTGGCTATGCGTTGCTCTGATCTGCGTCTCCCTTTGCGTTGTCTCTCAGAGTCCTTGCGTCACCCCTTCTGAGCTTCCTGACTACTACTAATCACCCCCTCTTCCTCCACCTTGCAACTCTCCCTCTGAAATAGATTTTCCTTCTCTCTGTAAAAATCAATTTTCCTTGGGATACTGAGTATCTGTTGGTGCATCTCCAAATGACCCTCAAGTCTTCTCTTATACTTTTCCTATTGATGAATCAACGACCGAGATTAAGTCCCTAATCAATGGCCGAGATTAAGTCCCTAATCAAAGGCTAAGATTAAAATACACTTGATCCTTGTCTCTTAGAAGCTTCTCATCCTTATCTTTATTAATACCCATTAATATTTTTATTTTCCTAAGTTTCGATTTAGGAACTCATTCAAAATATTAATTATTTCAATAACTCCTCATCTGGATGGAATTTCCCAATTTTCATGGCTAGAGCACATCCGATGCTACCCCAAATCAACAGCAAATAGGTGGACCATTTTTGATGGCAATAGTTCTGCAACTTCCCTCTTGTTTGTATGAACTGTAGAGGTCGGTGGTCTGTGTGGATGACCGTTTCCTTCCCTAGAATGTAATGCTTCTATTGACGGCAGGCTTGCATAATGGAATATATTTCTTTGTCGTAGGTGGGGTACTTTCGGATTGTGTCTAAAAGTGTCTCACTATAGTAAGCCACTAAATGCCCATGCTGAGTAAGAACCGCACCAATAGTATAGTCGGAGGCATCTGTCTCAATCTCAAACTGTTGTTGCAGGTCTGGTAATGTGAACACTGGTGTAGAACAAAGGCGATCCTTCAACTCGGAGAACACTTGTTGTTAGGTTTCCAACCAAAAAAACTTTGCTCCGCCCTTGGTGACTTGACTTAAAGGCCAAGTGATATTAGAGAACCCCAACATGAACCTACAGTAGAAATTGGCAAGACCCAAAAAGATGCGGAGCTCTGTTAGAGTGGTTGGGGCTGGCCAATCCTAAATGACTTGTATCTTGGATGGGTCCACATGTACACCCTACTCATCAATGATGTACCCCAAATATTGAACCTGGGTTAGGCCAAAGGTGCATTTCTCCAAGTTAGCACACAACTTGTGTTGGCGCGGGATTTGAAGGACTTGTCGAATATGGTGGAGGTGCTCTTCCCAACTCAAGCTGAAGATCAAGATGTCATCTAAATACATCTCCACGAATGCATTGGTGAAGGGTCGCAAGATGTCGTCCATCAGTCTCATGAAGGTTGCAGGGGCGTTCGTCAATCCGAACGACATGACCAACCATTCGAAAAGGCCCTCCTTGGATTTGAAGGCAGTCTTCAACACATCAGAGGGTTCGATAGGCATCTAGTGATAACCTGACTTCAAGTCAATCTTGCTGAAATATTTGGCCCGCTTAAGCTGGTCCAGAAGGTCATCAATCTACGGGATTGGGTACCTATTCCGGACAGTGATCTTGTTGAGTGCTTGATAGTTAATACAGAGCCTCCAAGTCCCGTCCTTCTTCTATACCAATACAATCGGGCTCCCACAAAGTGATGAGCTTGGCCTGATGTGCCCTTTCTACAATAGTTCCTGAATCTTCCTCTTGATCTCATTGTTCTCCAAAACGGAGCGTCGATTGGTCGGTCCATTGGGCAGCGGCACGCTCGGGGTTAGATCTCGATGGAGTGCTTACCCTGACAGTGCAGAGGTATCCCTGTGGGTGAGGCAAAAATATCCCTGTACTCCTCCACGACCTTGTCCATTTGTTATTGTTGTGCAGAGGAGCCCTGCCTGGAAGCCATGGCCACAACCTTCTTCTTTCCCTGGGGGCAAATCATAAGGAAAACAAATTTCCTGGTCTGGGAAATGATCTCACTGCATTGCTTTGCAGTGATCAAAGAGATGGCAGTAGGCGGGGCTACCTCCGGTATCCTATACAACTATTAGCCAAAGTAATAATCACAAAGCAAGGTCTAGACTCATATACAGCATGTCGCTTCCACAAGCATGGTTGTCCTAACAATACATCACAAACTTCAAGAGGAGCAATGTCACACATTACCTCATCCGTGAAGGGCTTGATGTTGTAAGGAAGGCGACACTGTTGGCTGACACGAAGATCTCGTCCTTCGTGAAGCCACTCGATGGTGTACGGTTGTGGATGTGCTATAGTCTTTAGGCCCAGCCGCTTCACGACCTCTGCTGAAATGAGGTTCTTTTGGCTCCCACTGTCGATAATGAACTGCAGCGATAACCCTTCACCCACATCTGTGAGTGGAAGAGGCATTCCCCCTCCTCTAGATCTTCAGGCTCAATCTTCTGGATCTTGGTGGTGTCCACGGTTGCACTGGGTTCCGCATCAATGATCTTCTTCCCTTTGTTAGTTCCCTTATCAGGTTTTGATTCAGATTCGGATCCTGCGTCTGATTCGGAAGCCTTCAGCTCGGCCACCAGTCGCTGCTTAGCCCAACACTCACTTGTATTGTGAGTGGAGCTCTTATGGAACTTGCACCATTTTCCCGTGTCCTTCTTCGTCTTTGGAGTGTTGTTGTTTGCTTGCGGCTTCTGCGGATTGTCCTGGGTAGCGCTGCCTTGGCTTGGTCCTTTGTTCTGTGGTTTCAGGGCGCCTTTCCCTTGCTTTGGATTCGCAACTCCAAAGTCCCGCTTCTTCTGTTTAAACTTTTGCTTAATCTTGACAGCGAACCGATACGTCATGTCAAGCGAGGAAATGTCCACGAACTCCATCTCGTCCTAGATGTACTTGTGTAGACAATCGCGGTATTTGAGCACCAAATGTCGTTCAGTATCCTTGATACCTAGCTTTGTGCGAAGGGTATGGAAAGTATTTGTGAACTCTGGCACATCTTGGTCCCTTCCCTACCGTAGGGTAGTCCACTTTATGTATTTGTCTTCATAGCTCCCAATAGGGTAACATTGTTCCTTAATGGCGTCTCTGAAATAATTCTAGGTGCGCAGCTGAAAACAGTGACGGTTCACTCTCTTCCTTTTGTTCACAGTAGGTTTCCTACCAATCCTTGACGTGTGGGGCGGCTTTAAAAAGTGCAGAAGTAATATCTTCTCGATTGGAAAAGTCATGAACTGAAAAATATCCTTCCAATAGATTTAACCATTTATCTACGGCGTTTGCATCTATCAGGCCTTCGAATATGGGAATATTGAAGTTAACTTGTACCTTAAAAGGAGTGGTGCCTCCAGAGTGGCTGTTGGATGAAGATGCATTGTCTGTGGGTAGCCGTCGAAGGATCTAGGCAAAGTTATCCATCATCGCATCCCTATGTCGCTCAAGGGCTTCCTCGAGCAACATTTTGAAAGGATCGCCTACCCCCTCATCTTTCTTTTCTTCCGCCATGGGAGGTCGTCAGGTTTTATGAGGCTGAGCTTGCAATGGTTCAACCAGATCAAGCCCTAACTCTTTATACCCTGACCTCTTTGGGGACATGCAAAGAAAAACAAATAAAGAGCAAACCACTCTGATACCGCTGATCCGAACTTATACAGGAATGCAATAACTTACAGATATAATCATAAACAAGGAGTACAACAAAAAAACACTTCATTTCATTAATAGAAAAATACTGAACTATTCTTACAAACATAATGGAAATAACATAGTTTGGGCAATGGTAGCTCATCTCTAAGAAGAGATGTGGCAGCTACATGCCTCTGAATTGTGTTACAATGAGGCTCAAGGGCCTATTTATTATCGGAAAACATGAGAAAACCCTAAACAACCAAAACCCTAGCCCCAGGAGATGTAACACCAACAGTTTGTGGGCCCCGTTTGGGTTAGTTGGGCAGCGAACCTCCCGGGGTCGTAACTTGATCATATTATCTTTGTTTGGCACAAACGATACCTTGTTGGAAAGGTCTCTCTGAGTACTACAGATTTCGCCGCAGGCCCTTGCCTATGGCTATGGGCCTGCCACGGACCCCAAAAAAACATCGTTTAGGGGGTCAAAACTGCTCCAGAATTTCAAGACCCAAAATACTACTAAAAATGGTAAACGCTGAAATGAACAAGGAAACAGATGAAACTGACAGGGGGGTATAGGTGGAATAGGCGGGTGGCCACCAATATCCACCTGGATCAAAAGTCAATGCTTGTAAGAATTAGTTGAGGCAATTTGATTCACCCTGGCAGCTCCCACATTATCAATATATAAAGATCAATGGCTATTAAAATATTTCATGAATGGTTCCCTGCTTTGGATATCACATGGGTCCCAGGATACCCAAATGGCATGGATTGGAAGTTCATGAGAAATATGCCACAATTTGATGGTGATCCATGTGCAACATACCACATAACAAAACTCCTCAAGCATGCTTCCGAGATGAATGTGGTTCATCTAGACAGCCTCATTCAGTTATTTATTACCTCTATTGGATATGAACACCGAGGTTGGCTTGATTCATGTGAGCTTGAAAGCATTTCATCTTTTGTCAACTTGATCAACAAATTCATGAAGTATAAGGGGCCAAAATTCCAATCTAATGAAGCTATTTGTGAAAGCCTAGAGGTAGCCCTCCAAAGAGAAGGTCTCATTAGTCAAAATGAAGAAGTTGGAGAGGACCTTGGGAATCTAAATGATGAGCAAGATGATGAGTCCTCCCTGGATCTACATGATGAAAATGATAATAATCTTGAGAATACATGTGATGGGGAAAACGAATTTATGATAAGTGAAGTTGAGGCTAACCCTACCATTCCCCAGGATATTACACTTGATGATTTTCCCTTTGAGAACCTTGGGGAAGGTGATCCCATTAGTCCCTTGGAAGTTGACATTAGGGATTTCTTCCATATTGAAAACGAAAAATGGGAAATCATTGGTCCCCAATTTGATTGTGCTCCCATTTACAACACTGACAAGGAGGATGAAGTTGAGATTGGTCTTCCCTTTCTCTCAGGCATTATTTATGATGACATGTCCATCAATACCCTTTGGAAGAAGGATCATCATTTTACCTTGGTTGAAAGAAAGCAATTGGAAGAAATTGGTTCTCCTTTAAGGAAAGACCCTATTTTTGATACTAATGATGATGAAATCAATAAGGCCCACGTTGATATCTGCTCTCCTTGTGATCCTAGGAGTATGTTTGAACCACTTGAGGACCCCTCCATAAATGCTAATGAGCCTTTAGATTATGATTTTGAGGAAAAGAAGGTCGTTAAATATAGTACTTAAACTTCCCCATCCCCTTTTTCTCTTGTTCATCATTTTGAGTCATCCATTAGTGATTCCCTCACCCCATTTCATATAATCTCAAATTACCATGAACTCTTTCCCCCTCCTAAGTATAGTGTCAAGGAAGAGCCCCTCATTGGATATATTTTACCTCCTCCGACACACCCTCAGGATTCTAAGCACACCATCATTGCCCCTCTCCAAAGTGACCATCACATTGAGCAGTCTATTTGTTGTGCTCATTCCTCCCCTCAGTCTCCTTTCCCCTCCATCTTGACCTTGTGGCATCCACAAAGCATAATCTCATGAACAATGATCATGATATGGGGTTCTTGAGCTTGGTCATTCATTCATCCATTTTGTGCTTGCAAGAAAGGCTCTAAACCTTTAAAATGGTGTCATTCCCCTCATCCAAGACTCCTTTCTACCTCATATGGATATCATACTTTCCCGCCTCCCACCTGCATCATCCTCCATGTGATTATGTCAATGTTGGATTTTGGATCTATTGCATGAGTAATCATATAGGCAGGTATATTTATATTGATCTAATGATATGTTGGTTTCACTCGCTCTATGATTACACATTATTTGCCTAAAATGATATGCATGTTAGGGTAGGATGCATTGCATGTTGATTTTCTCATTAAAAATAACATCATATGATATTATCATTATAGATTAGCTGCATTTAAATTGCATTTAGAATAAATTTTATTTTCTTGTTGATTTCATGGCCTAATACTAAACATGGGTGATCATAAGACACCACAAAAACATGTTGCCCCGTGTGCTTGGTCTTTGATATGTGCAAGTAACAGGTCTGCAATCACAAGAGATTGTTGGTGTTCTCATGACCTCCCCATTCGAGTACGTTTGTGCACTCTTTTGAGAGCTCATGTCCCAGTTGAAGCCAGAGGTTACCCACCACATTTGGGTAGTATCCATAGAAGAAATGATATTCTCCTAAATAGTCCTCAATTGGCAACCAGCAACCCCTTGCAACCACCAGATAGCTCGATGTGCCACTATCTTTACCACCTAAACCAACCGTGTGGTCCCTCGCCCATCTGTTATGATCGTATGTTTGAAGGTGGGCCTCCCGACCCCGAAGGTATGGCTTTTCATTGTGTAGTTGGGTAATTTTGCTTATTTATCATGGACATTTTTGGGCATGGATTAGTGGGGGGATTCAGCGGAAAGAGTGGGCTAGGTCTGTACTCTTGTCTCCTTTGCCCGATTTAATGGTTAGCCTTGTATCCTAGTCCCATGGGATCTCCTTTACTGGCCACGAGCTTTAGGGTTGGCACTACATGGGAAATCCTAATTTTTGGTTGCGTGGTCTCGCTTCCCGACACCAAATACATCACTACCCTCCGCTCATTTTAACCCAATTCATCACTTTTTCCATCTGTGTCCACATTTGTCCATTGGGTCCATAAGCAATTAGTTTCCCCCTTCCCTTGTCCACACCTTGGGTCAGGGCTAGAACAATGCCCCGAAGGTTGATGCAGCTAAAAGAAAAAGAAAATCATAATTTGACCACTCTCAACAGGAAAAGAACCATAAAATGCAAAAGATGGTCAGAACATACACATCACGTGGGCAAAAGCCAAATATGAGTTATACCCCTTTCATTATGGCCATCACCCTGGTTCTAAGGGTCCCTCATACTGACCCCTTTCATCATTAAGGAACCCATGATTGTCCCAACCCCTAGTGGGCAATGAACTGCCCCACCTTAAAGGGGGTATCCACTACTACATCTTAACATGATGATCTCATACCCTGGAGCCCCAAGCAATTATGAAGAAAAATCAATCAAAGGCAAAAGGCATATGAAGAAGGGTGGAAAAACAAAGGTTGGGGTAACTCATGTACCATAACTACTCCCTCCTACATTCATATACCCAAGTGTGGGCTTCCCCTGTTACAATTACCTTTGTACTATGGCATGTGGCTTGGAGCCTTGCCTTGATGGCCCATTTCGTTCCGCCATTGTATCACATGCCACCGATTGCTTGATGGATGTACCATAGACATGTCACCCCTTTAGAGGTAGAAACCACCTAATAGGGTCCTTGGTGAACCCCCTTATAGATCTTGGAGACACATGTACATATTAGAGCTCACTATGGAAGGGCATGCCATTATGAAGTATCCATTTGATTCCATGATTTCTAAGCTCTTTTACTCAATTACTCTAATGATATTTTGTACTAGAAGGCAAGGGGTCGCATTGGATCTTATACAGGACTATAGGTGGGTCTCCATTTGCGGATTAGTCTCCCTATACGGGATCCAAGCCCTCCGAGAGCCATATTGGCACTTGTAAGGTGAGCATTGAGAGCCATGGGCCTCCACCATAGCAGAGAGAGGATCGTCAATTCATGAATCCCTCAATGTCGTTTACTGATTGCTCATGTTCCACCTTTTTGGATGAGGATGATGCACCTGGACCACCCTACCCAGTCAACTTCACACTTGCACCACACACTTGGCCGATGCTCCAGGGCCCAAATGAGGATATGTCTCACCATGGGAGATAGAGGGAGCACTTATATCATCATTCTAGCCCTTACAGATAGTATACAAGCATTATGGATCCACTTGGAAACCCATGAGGATGTCATTGTGCCACCACACCATTTGGGGACACCACATTGGATTTGCTTGAGTATCAAGGGGCCACCCCAGTGATCACTATGTTTGGAGCCTATTCTCTCACATTGGCACACTTTGGACTCCACTAGGCCTCCTCAATGGCCCAATGACTCATTGTATCTACTATTCGCCCTCTTGAAAGACTTCATCTTTGTATTATTGAGCTATCTTGGTGGGCTTGTCACCAAGTCATGTTACTATTGTACATTATTTTATTATTTGGGGCTTAATTAGGCCATGTAGGTTATTCCAACCCCCTTATGGATTGTATAAATAGATGAGAGGCTTATTCATTTCTCTCGTCACATTTTTGGATTGGATTATCTCTTCTTGAGAATTTCGGCTAGCCTCTTTGACGGATGAATTGGATTTCGAAATGCATTTCGATGTTCGGAAGCTTATCTTTTGTCTTGGAGCTTCGATATTTTTCCACATTGATGATTGGAAGATTTTCGCAATACTTGAAAGTGTCATATTCATGTTTTACTTTACATGTATTGTGACTTGTGTAATGTATTAATGTTTTCGCTTATGACGCTGGTGTAGATGCCTTTAAGAAACGCGAATCTGTTAAAACTTGTCTTTGTAAGGGCTTTAATATGTTTCATGCAAAAGTATGGTAAACAAATGTCCTAGAGGTATATGATTGTTCATTATTACCTTGATAATTCATTACTTGCAACATCAAAAAAATATAAACTTTCCTAGTAACATATTTGTTGTGTATAGGGTTATGCGAAGTTGCTGGGAGACTCCTTGATTGGGTATAAGACATCTCTAAACATTGACCTGCATTGACTCCATTCTCCCAAGAGGCTAGGCACTGGTCTAGTCCAAAGGTGATCACAAAAGAAAATTATTTTTCACCTCCTTCCTTCTATTCTAAGCCCTAACCTAGTAGGCCTCCTAGGGCATCACTTAAAATCATTTCTAGCCATTGAAAATCATTGAAAATTGGTCAATTTCTCCACTGGGGTTTTCTTGAGAGGTCCTCCAAAATTTAGGTCGATCCCACGGTGGAATCTCGAGATATTACAAGCCCTAGCTTGAAGACCAATCTCCTCCCTAGGTATCCTTTGGTTAGTGGCTTTATTAGGATCATTTCACTCAAATTCCAAGATAAATTCAATTCCTTTGATCCTATTCTCCTCCCAGCGTGGTCAAGACTAACAATTTGTTGCCACAAACCACACCCTTGGCCTTGTTCGGGTCCACTTAGGCTTCTTTGTGGTCCCACAAGCTGGAAACTCCAATCTCACAAAGGATACTTAGAAACCCTTTTTCTTTTAGGATTCATTGATCTTAGGCACTTCTTATCAAGAAATACCCCTTAACTCTAGATCTAGGTATCTTCTTAGCCCTTCTAAGAGAGCCATCCATCTTGCTTCTATAGCAAGTAAGCTTGTCATTTGAGCCTCTCTTGTGAATAGTTTGGAATCACTTTACATCCTATCATTGATCTATCACTCCTAGTGATTCTTTTCATCTTGGGACTCCTCCCATCGATGAAACTCTGTAAAAAGCATGGAGCTTTAGCTAAGGTGACAGTGGGCTATTGTTCCATCGTTGCCACTTGACTTAGTAATTTCTCTATAGGATGAAAGTCATTAAAAAGCATGGAGCTTTAGCTGAGGTGACAGTGGGCTATTGTCCTGTTGACCCTGCCGCCCGCACCTACCTACAAGTCAGTGAGAAAAGCCTTCAACCCCACAAGGTGTGGTTGGTG